>QRFJ01005890.1:0-31847 GCA_006176705.1 Cocos nucifera
AAGAGAGAGATGATCATCATAGGCGTACTCCTCTACCACCGAGGTAGATAGATCCCATCTTGATGCAATCCAGTTCCTACAATGAACATGTCACATGCCAACATACACCTCAGGGTTCCATATGGCTAGGAGACGGAGTCAATGGTGTAGTCAAACTATAACCCTCAAGTGAACTGCCGATGCATCTCAGGTCAAAGAACCAGACACACTACTGCAGCATCGAGTCAGTCATTAGACGAGAAGGTAGACTTCCTAATGACTACTCGAGGTGGTCATGCTCAGTTGCCCTCGTTTCTCTAACGAGTACCTGTACTCTCGCTACCGATGTTCCTCCCACCATAGACTCAAGACTCATCTACTAAAAGAAGCGATCGTACACAACCTTCCGGATCAATCACCATCCCTCGTGATGATCCTATGGTCAGGAGCTGTTTATGAGTTAATAATGATTATTCATGTCTTAAATTTTCAACTCTTGAAAATATGAATTATCATTACCATTAACTCAAAGGATGTATCACAGACACTAAATTACAGGTGTGATAGAAATAACCCATTTTCATTATTATAGTCAAAATTTATATTTTGCCCCTAGAAGTGTATTACAAGTGTCAGCAAATCTGGCTTCTAGGGCACAATATATCTAACAATCTCCACTTGTCCTAAAGCCAATTGGTCTACAAGTCTAGAGTCCCATCTTCTCAAGGAGGCTTCGATCTTCTGCTGGCCCAACGGCTTTGTAAGTGGGTCTGCCATTATCTGTGAGTTGACTCTCTTGACCTCAACGTAACCTTTCTCAGGTAATCGCGGATGAGATGATATCGCCACTCATGTGCTTGACTTCTGGTGAGACCTCGGCTCTCTTGCAAGGGCTATGGCGCCAATTGTTTGTTGCAGTAAAGAGGAATGGCATCTGATGGCATTACTCAATTTTCTGCAGCAAACTTCTTGTACCAGAATGCTTCCTTTGCAGCCTCTGATGCTGCTATTATATTCTGCTTCCATGGTGGGAATTCGCTATCACGTTTGCTTTGGAACTCTTCCCAGTTGACAGCTCCACATTGCACACAACAGACTTCCGATGTCGACTTCGATCATCTATTCAGACATGAAAGTCGAGTCTGTGTATTCTTGAACTTGGAGTTCTCCGTTACAAAGACCAACATCATATCCTTAGTTCTTCTCAAGTACTTAAGGATACATTTCACAGAAGTCCAGTATTCTTCACCTGGATTTGACTGATATCTGTTTGTGACACTCACAGCATTGGCTATATCAGGTCGTGTACATAGCATGGCATACATGAGGCTCCCTATTGCAGAAGCATAAGGGATCTTGCTCATGCGTTCTATTTCCTCAGGTGTGCTGGGGCACATCTTCTTGGAAAGATGAATACCATGTTTGAAGGATATTAATCCCCTCTTAGAGTTTTCCATACTAAACCTCTTTAGTACTTTCTCTATGTACATTTTCTGTGAAAGTCCTAGCATCCTATTCGGTCTATCCCTATAGACCTTAATTCCTAGAATAAAGGATGCTTCACCTAGGTCTTTCATTGAGAATTCTTTAGACAACCACATTTTGACTGATGTCAACATGGGATATCATTCCAATAAGGAGGATGTTATCCACGTACAATACGAGGAAGATAACAGCGCTCCCACTGACCCTGTTGAAATACATGGTTCCTTCTTTCGTTTTTGATGAACAAACTTTTTGATCCCATCATTGAAATGAGTGTTCCACTCCGAGATGCTTGCTTAAGTTCCATATATGGACCTTTGCAGCTTGGAAACCTTGTGATCAGTATCACTGGATTGTGAAACCTAGAGGCTGTTCCATATAGATATCTTCCTCAGATCATCATTTAGGAATCCGTTTTACACGTCCATTTGCCATATTTCATTAATCGAAATAGGCTGGAACAGCAAGCAATATGTGCGGATGGATTTTAGCATAGCTACGGGGAAAAGGTATCCTGATAGTCATGCCTTCGCTTGACATAACCTTTTTGCCAACAGTCTAGCCTTGAATGTCTCCACATTTCCCATCTGCACCATCTTTTCTCTTGAAGATCCATTTACACCCAATAGTGGTACTATACCTTCTGTTGGATCTACCAAGATCCAGACTTGGTTTGAGTGCATCGAGTCGATCTCTGACTTCATTGCCTCAAGCCATTTCTCGGAGTCGATATCTGATATCGCCTCGTTGTAGATTTTGGGATCATCTCCATGAGCACCATTACCTATGAGGAATATTTCCTCTACGTCCTTGAAATAATACCTAAGTATCTTTCAGGAGACGGGAAACTCTTTCGATCTACGAGTGGAGGAGGTAGTGTTCTTATTGGCTTCAACCTGATTTGGTTCCACTTGGTCTTAGCTCGTTCTGCTTGTGAGACTTTCTCATCAAGCTTAATCTGCTTTCCAATGCCACTATCTTGAATAAACTATTTTTTCAAGAAATATGGCATGTCGACTCACAATCACATTGTGGTCTTCTGGAATGTAGAAATAGTATCCTAATGACTCTTTAGGATATCCTATTGAATCGACTCTAAAGGACCTTAACCCTAACTTGTCCGCTTGTTTGTCTTTTGACATGAGCTGGACAACCCAATTCTGAGATGACTCAGACTTGGTTTCTTACGTGCCATATCTCATACGGTGTGTGGTAGAACGGTTTTAGAGGGAAAACCCTATCAGTAAATAGATTGAAGTTAAACAATGAGTGTCTCCAAAGGAATCAGGGAGGTCTGTAAGCTCATCATGGATCGAACCATATCCAATAGAGTCTGATTTCTCGTTTCCTGAAATACCGTGAGTTGAGGTGTTCCTGGTGGATCCATTGAGAGACTATGCCATTTTCCTTAAGATAGTCTAGGATTCCCGCTAAGGGTATTCACTCTCGATCTGGATCGAAGAACGCTTAATTGGGTTTTTCAGTTTTTTTTCTCTACTTTATGTCTGGAATCTTTGAACTTTTCAAAGCTTCAGACTTTGTGTCTCATAAGATACACGATTACCCCATACTAGACAGATCATCGGTAAGGTATGAAGTTAGACAAAAATTGCCTTCTAGCCGGACATCGAATGGGCCACAACATCAGTATGTTCTAGGGCAAGGAGATCTGTGGGCCCTCTCCCCATGGTTCCAACAAAAGGGAGTTAGTTCATTTTGCCTTGAAGACAAGATTCACAAGTTGGATATGACTCAAAAGTCAATGGACTTCAATAGCCCCATTTTTCTCAATTTTGTTAATCTATCTTCTGCTATATGACCTAATCTCAAGGTTGCCATAGATATCTGTGTTTGGACTAATCCCTAGGTCGTTTGGCATCACGTTTTGCTCGAATAATGAGCATCTCCAGAAGGACCTTCCTTCTTGTTCTTCAGGGTGGCCAGGTAAGTAGGGCAGTTTTCGCTTTCCAATGGCCGTCGCTGGTTGCAATGGAAATACTTTCCTTTGCCATCGACCTTCTTCTTCGGTTCTGCCTTCTTCTTCTTTGATCCTTCCCCTTTGCTTTTTTCACAGACTTCTTTTTCTTTCCATAAGACTTTTCTTTTGAAGAGTCGTCCATAGGCAAGAACTTGTGCCTTTAAAAACTTTTCATAGAAAGTCACGCGGTAACCAGCATATTCATCAACTCGGCACAAGGATTTTGAAGAGTATATGCATGTGGAATTCATGATGAACTATGCCCATATGCATCAGTTTATAGGATTGCAGAATAATATCGTTCTGGCAAGTCCCAAGTCCAACTTTTACACCGACTTCTCAAGCCTCTTCCATGTCCTTGATCATTGTCGGACAGTGATCTTGGACTGTACTGCCCATGCCGCATCTTTAGCCGTAAAAAGTCATTTCGTGACTTGATATTGGCTCCATGACTCTGTTCACCAAACACTCCTGCCAGGTGAGCCAACATTCGTGTGAGCAGTCCCGATATCTTCATGTTGGCGCTGGAGCTCATCAGACATCGAGCCCAACATGTAGTATCTGGCCTTATTGTCTTCGTCAATCCATTTTTCTAGAGACGCTCTCTGTTCAGTGGATGGACGAGCTGGTAAGGTGGGAGGGTCCTGGTCCAAAACGATGTCGTTAACTTCTCTGAACCCAAAACAATTTTATAGTTCCTGAGCCATCTTTATAATTGGGTCCAGTCAGTCTATGTGTGTCTAGGATACGTGCCAGTGGTTGGCGTAGACCATTTTCCTATAGAGAGTCAAAGATTCTAAGTTAGATACTGTAATTTTGACTTGACCAATTTGTTTAGGGATTTTATTTTAAACCAAATTAGCTCCCACTATTTTCCGGATCCCTACACTCCTCTGTAGAGATGCGAAATCCCTCGCGATTGATGATTTCTAGTGGGTGGTGCGGTCTCACCAATTGACTCAATCACCTCACCTAGCAGTTATTGGTGATGGGTTAGCCAATGAGTGAACACTCTTGTTCAATGATTCTCTAATCATGGTCACCCAAACTTGGTCTCTAATCATGAGTCTCACCGTATCCAGAATATTGATCCACTCCTTAGTTAAGTCAAGACCCACCATTTGCATAGACTAGGTTCCTAATTGGGTCTCTCACCGTATCCGGAATATTGAGCCCAACTCATCCTCCAGCCCATAGCATCCAATGCCTAATAGACATGGTTGCGTCTTCCCGGTGCAACTGAGCCACTGTATCCAGCCGAGAACAATCAACCCCGGGAAGGGCCCGCATGTCTACAATGGTGGAAGACCTCGGACTTAATCTTTTCTTAGGGGAGAATTGATTCAGGTCTCATTAAACTAGACTTGGCTTTAGTCATAACAATTATGACTAACCTAGTGGCATGGGTCAGCTCGGATTATTGGACCACCTCAGACTACAGAACTGTGTCAACAGATATGGCCAAGGTAAGTGAGACCGGTGGAAGGAATATGCCGTTAACTCGCACAAGAATGCATTCAGGTCGAGTAGCTTCCAATTAAAAACCAAAGTCGGTCGTCCTGTGCCAAACTACCTTAGACACCAAATTGTTGAGTCACGAACCAATTGGGTAGCCTACAATCCAGACTCTACCTCTGAGCCTAATTAGGTCTTGCTTGATGTGACTCGATCTTGACCGACTTAATCCTATTAGGCTGGTCAATTTAAGCATTGTTGATCCCATCTAACCAACTCTTGATTCGGTTGATCAACCGCTTAGACCTAATTGAGCTACCCCAAGCCCGAACCAGTATTTGAATATGTCTTAGATCTAAAATTCTCAATTTTAGACCTAATTTATATTCCATAAACTTAATTCTTAATTAAAGTTGGGTTCATAAACAAAATATGCACAATAAATCTAGGGTTTCAGGATCTAGGGTTTTTGCAGAAAGTAAGTTTTGGGTTTCTGATTAAGGACGAACACGCAGACACCCTCACGTCATAAGAAACCCCCCGAATGGAAGAAGGGCCTTCAAACCTTTCTTCGTTCTTATATTGGACGGCAAGAGGAACGCCTTAATCAGGAACATGTAAATCTACAAAACAGTTAATAGATTATATCATATATCTCATATATAAATTTAGATCTAATCAAGCATATTTTGCATACATCTCATGTATTAAATCATGCATGTTTTCAGATTCTAAATTATCACATAATAATCTAAAAATTAGATTTTAATTGATCTAATCAAAATAAACTTCTAATCTAGACAATTATGTAAACTATTCTACATTAAGTCTAGTCATGCATCTATCATATCTCCATATGATATTTAAAAATTAAATAATTTTAATTTGCCGTTTTATCAGATGTTATATAACACTTATAATATATCAGAAAATAGTTAAATTAAGAAGATGTAAAATTGATTTAATCAGATTAAATCAAGACAAGCAAAACTATTCTATAGAACTATTCTATTCTAGAACTAGTCACGCATATCTTCATGTTCTTAGATCCAAATCATTTAATTTTAATTTTTTCTGATTCAGATCTGATCACATCTCATGTGGACATCTTGAAATCACTTTATTTTCTAATTAAAATAAAATATAAAAATCAGATCTAAACAATCTAGAACCATGGCTCTGATACCAGTTGAAGGGAAGTCCTGATTTCCCGGTCCAGGTTCGTCCAGATCTGATTAGATCAAGAGATATATTTCAAAAATTTTTCTCTTTGATTCTAATCAGATCTTGATAATTCAGATTCTAATTCTTATTATTTTAATAAATAAAATAAAACAAGATAAATTAAATCAAATTCAATTTACCTGATTTGGGTAATCCTATTACCCTGTAGATGATCCTGATTGCAGCGGAAGGTTCTGGATCTAGCCACGCAAGCGCTGGCCTCTTACAGTATCACTCAGTTGAATTTGGAGATTCCTCTTCTTCTATCACACCTCCAAAAATCAGATCTGGATCTGATCTGGAGGATCTTCAAAACTCTTTTTGAAGATCTGCAGTCGTCCTTTTGCGCAGGCGCAGACCTTCTTGCTTTTGATCGCCTTTCATTGATTGAATCGCACCAACCAAGTCCAAAACACCTTTTGGACGTGGAGAGCAAGGGGAGAAGACTATGGCATGGAGAAGGAGGGGAGAGGCAGCCTGGGGCATGTCTAATAGCAATTGGAAATTAGGGTTGGGCGAATGGGTCTTATTTTAGACTCTTGTGATCCAAACTCCTCTTCCTCTCAACCAATCACAACCCTTTGTGAAATCAGATCTAAATCTGATTGGTTGGAATATGAGACCCCTGGATTCCTTCTTAGAGGGTGCCTAAGCCCAGTCAAACTAGATTCTTAGTAGAAAACTCTGATTGGATCCAAAAAGGGAGGTGGAGTCCTTGTCCAACAAGGACTCCTAGGCGCCTCCTACTTGGGCTAACGCCACCCTTGGCGTGCGCCCTTCTCCTGCCAGGTTCTAGGCAGGGGGACAGGCCCCCACAGCTCTTCAATAGGTGCATGACATGTGGTCAAAAGTCAAAGGGTCATGGTCAATGTTGACCAGTCAAAGGTAGATTTTGACCAAAGTCACAGAGACAAGAAATGGCAGGTGACCAAAATGGCAGGTAAGTCTTACAAATAAGATAACCTATTCTGACTTGGACAACCTCCAGTCAGACCATATGAAGGCCTCTGATTTGAGCACAAACTCCTTTGGCTCAGTCAGGACAACTTCATTTATGATAGTAAAAGAAGAACGTTAGGTTCAATCGAGTGCTAGCACGATTTCCTTGAACATAATTGAATCTCATTCAGAGTCAATTGAACTAGATCAGTTCAATTGATGATCACCAAATTCAAACCCTTGTTTGTGTGACCCAGTTAGTTCAGTTCTGTATGGTAATGGGATATGTCATGATCTCTATCATAGACATCATCGAAACTCCTTTCGATGATCAGAACTCTTCTGATTCGAACAGCTAGAATGATCGATCATCTAAATCATTCTAATTGCTCCAAAATCCACAGTGACAACCTAGCAGTATATGGTGGCAACCCATCAGAGCTGAATGCGAACCTCTTGGTGCAGCTACCTGTGTGATTCAGTTCTTCTATCTTGAGCCCCGATAGATTAGGGGTTAAGGTGAACTCGTCAAACCCTAGTCTCTGTCATATGATGTAATCATTCGATTCGAGTCTAATGTGAAATCTAAATAGAAACTCTTTCTATATTTCACTCTACCATGGCCATGGATTCTGGACTTGATTCTCATGTCATCATAGGGCTATCTCCCTACCACCGAGGTAGATAGATCCCATCTTGATGCAATACCAGTCCTACAATGAACATGTCACAGCCAACATCACCTCAGAGTTCCATATATGGCTAGGAGACCGGAGTAATGGTGTAGTCAAACTATAAACACCTCAAAGTGAACTGCCGATGCATCTCAGGTCAAAGAACTAGAACATACTAACTGCAGCATCGAGTCAGTCGCTTGACGAAGAAGTAGACTTCCCTAATGACTACTCGAGGTGGTCACGCCTCAGTGCCCTCGTTCTTCTAACGAGTACCTGTACTCTCGCTCCGGTGTCTCCACACCGTAGACTCAAGATCATCTACTAAAGAGAAAGCGATCGTACACCAACCTTCCGGATCAATCACCATCCTCGGGATGATCCTATGGTCAGGAGCTGTTTATGAGTTAATAATGATTATTCATGTCTTAAATTTTTAAATCTTGAAAATATGAATTATCATTACCATTAACTCAAAGGATGTATCACAGACACTAAATACACAGGTGTGATAGAAAATAACCCATTTCATTAATTATAGTCAAAATTACAATTTTGCCCCTAGAAGTGTATTACAAGTGTCAGCCAATTCTGGCTTCTAGGGCACATATATCTAACATAGATCATATAGCAGAAGATAGGGTTAACAAATTGGAGAAAACTGGGCTATTGAGTTCATTGACTTCCGAGTCATATCCAATTTATGAGTCTGGTCTTCATGGCAAAATGACTAAGCTCCCTTTTGTAGTATATGGGGAAAGGGCCACGGATCTTCTTGCCCTAGTACATACAGATGTGTGCAGCCCATTTGATGTGCCGGCTAGAGGCAACCTAGTCTACTTCATAACCTTTACCGATGATTTGTCAAGGTATGGGTATGTATATCTTATGAGATACAAGTCTGAAGCGTTTGAAAAGTTCAAAGAATTTAGACATGAAGTAGAAAAGCAAATTGAAAAATCCATTAAGGTTCTTCGATCAGATCGAGGAGGTGAATACCTTGGTCAGGAATTCTTGGACTATTTCAAAAAAAATGGCATAGTCTCTCAATGGACTCCACTAGGAATACCTCAACTCAATGAAATTTTAGAATGTAGGAATCGGACCCTATTAGATATGGTCCGATTCATGATGAACTTCACAGACCTTCCTGATTTTCTTTGGGGACACTGTTTGTTAGCTGCAATATACTTACTGAATATGATTTCTTTTAAAATCGTTCCTACCACACCGTATGAGATATGGCATGATAAGAAATCAAGTCTGAGTCATCTCAAAATTTAGGATTGTCCGGCTCATGTCAAAAGATAACAAACGGACAAGTTGGACTTTAGGTCCTTTAGAGCTCGATTCATAGGATATCCTAAAGAGTCATTAGGATTGTATTTCTACATTTCAGAAGATCACAATGTGATTGTGAGTCGACATGCCATCTTTCTTGAAAAATAGTTTATTCAAGATAGCGGCATTAGAAAGCAGATCAAGCTCGATGAGAAAGTCTCACAAGAGCAACGAGCTAATGACCAAATGGAACCAAATCAGGTTAAGCCAATCCATGCACTACCTCCTCCACCTCGTAGATCGAAAAGGATTTTTCGTCCTTCTGAAAGGTACTTAGGTACTATTTCAGAAGATGTAGTGGAAATGTTTCTCATAGGTAATGGGGTTCATGGTGATGATCCCAAAACCTATAACGAGGCGATATCAGATATCGACTCCGAAAAATGGTTAGAGGCAATAAAGTCAGAAATTGACTCGATGCACTCAAACCAAGTCTGGATCTTGGTGAGCCATCAGAAGGTATAGTACCTATTGGGTGTAAATGGATCTTCAAGAGAAAGAATGGTGCAGATGGAAATGTGGAGACATTCAAGGCTAGATTAGTGGCAAAAGGTTATAGTCAACGTGAAGGCATTGAGTATCAAGATATCTTTTCGCTAGTAGCTATGCTAAAATCCATCCGCATATTGCTTGCTATTGTAGCCTATTTCGATTATGAAATATGGCAAATGGATGTGAAAATGGCATTCTTAAATGGATATCTTGAGGAAGATATCTATATGGAATAGCCGCTAGGTTTCACATCCAGTGATGATGATCACAAGGTATGCAAGCTGCAAAGGTCCATATATGGACTTAAGCAAGCATCTCGGAGTTGGAACACTCATTTTAATGATGTGATCAAAGTGTTTGGTTTCATCAAAAATGAGGAGGAGCCATGTGTCTTCAAAAAGGTCAGTGGGAGCGCTGTTGTCTTTTTCTCGTATTGTACGTGGATGACATCCTCCTTATCGGAAATGATATTCCCATGTTGACCATAGTTAAAATATGGTTATCTAAAGAATTCTCCATGAAAGACCTAGAAGAAACATCCTTTATTCTAGGAATTAAGGTCTATAGAGATAGACCGAATAGGATGCTAGGACTTTCATAGAAGATGTACATAGAGGAAGTACTAAAGAGGTTTAGCATGGAAGACTCTAAGAGGGGTTTAGTACCCTTCAAGCATGGCATTCATCTTTCCAAGAAGATGTGCCCTAGCACACCTGAGGAAATAGAACGCATGAGCAAGATCCCTTATGCTTCAGCAATAGGGAGCCTCATGTATGCCATGTTATGTACATGACCTGATATAGCCCATACCGTGAGTGTCACGAGCAGATATCAGTCAAATCCAGGTGAAGAACACTGGACTTCTATGAAATGTATCCTTAAGTACTTGAGAAGAACTAAGGATATGTTGTTGGTCTTTGGTAATGGAGAACTCCAAGTCTAGGGGTATACAGAGTTGGACTTTATGTTCGATGTAGATGATCGAGAGTCAACATTTAGGAGTCTGTTTTGGTGCAATGGTGGAGCTGTCAGTTGGTAAAGTTCCAAAGAAACAGTGATAGTAGATTCCATCATGGAAGCAGAATATATCGCTACATCAGAAGCTGCGAAGGAGGCATTCTGGTATAAAAAGTTTGCCATAGAGATTGGAGTGATGCCATCAGATGTCATTTTTCTGTACTGCAACAACAATGGTGTCATAGTCCTTGCTAAGGAGCCGACGTCTCACCAGAAATCCAAGCACATCGAGCGGCGATACCACCTCATCTGCGATTACCTCAAGAAGGGTTACATCGAGGTCAAGAGAGTCGACTCCACAGATAATGTGGTGGACCCACTTACAAAGTCGTTAGGCCAGCAGAAGATCGAAGCCCATCTTGAGAAGATGGAACATAGATTTGTAGCCAATTGGCTTTTGGTCAAGTAGGAGTTTGTTAGATATGTGTGCCCTAGAAGCCAGAATTGGCTGATACTTGTAATACACTTCTAAGGGCAAAATTATAATTTTAACTATAAATAATAAAATGGGTTATTTTCTATCACATAAGTATATTTAGTATCTGTGATACATCCCTTGAGTTAATGGTAATGATAATTCATATTTTCAAGAGTTGAAAATTTAAGACATGAATTTTCATTTATTAACTCATAAAATGCTCCTGACCATAGGATCATCATGAGGATGGTGATTGATCCAGAAGGTTAGTGTACAATCACTTCTTTGTAGTAGATGAGTCTTGAGTCTACGGTGTAGAGATATTGGAGTGAGAGTACAGGTACTCATTAGAGAACGAGGACACTGAGCGTGACCACCTCGAGTAGTCATAAGGAAGTCTACCTTCTCATCGATGACTGACTCGATGCTGCAATGGTGTGTCTGGTTCTATGACCTGAGGTACATCGATAGTTCACCTTGAGGGTATTATAGTTTGACTACATCATGACTCGTCTCCTAGCCATTCGAAATCCTGAGGTGTATGTTGGCTATATCATGTTCATTGTAGGAATTGGATTGCACCAAGATGGAATCTATCTACCTCGATGGATGAGGAGCAGCCCTATGATGATCATGAGAATCAAGTCCATAAGCCCATGGCCATGGTAGAGAGTGAAATAATAGAAAGAGTTCCTATTAAGATTTTCACATCAAACTTGAATCGAATGATTAAATCATATGATAGAAATTAGGGTTTGACGAGTTCACCTTAACCCTAATCTGATCGAGGCCCAAGATAGAAGAATTTAATCACACAAGTAGCTACACCAAGAGGTTCATTTTCAATTTTGATGGATTGCCACCAAATACTGCTAGGTGTCACTGGTGAATTTTGGGAGCAATTAGAATGATTTAGATGATCGATCATTCTAAGTTGTCTGAATCAGAAGAGTTCTGATCCATCGAAAGAAGTTTCGATGATGTCGATGATGGAGATCATGACATATCCCATTACCATATAGAACTGAACCTAACTAGATCACATGAACAAGAGTTTGGATCTGGATATCATCAATTGGACTTATCCAGTTCAATTGATTTGAATAAGATTCAATTAGGTTCAAGAAAATCATGCTAACACACGATTGAGCCTAACGTTCTCCTTTTTCTTATCATAAAAGTTGTCTCAACTGAGCCAAATGAGTTTGTGCTCACTCAGGTACCTTTACCTAGTCTGACTGGAGCTTGTCCAAGTCAGAAAAGGGTTGTCTTAATTTATGAGATAAATTTGAGACAACATCTGCCATTTTCCATCACCTGCTAATTTTTATACTTTGACTTGGTCAAACATTGACCTTTGACCCTTGGACATCTGCCCATATGTCATGCACTTATTGGAGAGCAGAAAGGGGCTTGTCCCCTCTCTAGAAATTAGAAAGAAGGGGGTCCATGCATAGGATGGCGTGCACCCCTGGATAGGGATGCTGGAGTCCCATATGGATGGGACTCCAGATTGCTTCTTGGTGTCTACTTAGGTGGTCCTTGGATATCTACTTTGATCAATCTTAGGTGCCATCTAAGAATGAACCTGTGGATCTCTCATCTGATTGGATTAGGTGATGTCATCCCACCAATCAGATTTAGATCTGATTGCATAAAGCAACGTGATTGGCCGGGGTGATGCAGCACTGCATGGCGCAGTAGAGTCTATAAAAAGACCCTATCTACGCCCACGTTTGAGAACTCCTCTTCTAACCTACGCCCTAAGACTGCCCCTCTTCCTTCTCCATGCCACCATCTGGCTCTCTCCCTCCTCTCCATGCCCAAGGAAGTTGGGCCTTCAGATTAGTGCGAGTCGAGCAAGGAAAGGCTGATGAAAAGGGAAGAAGGCAGCACTGCTGCAGAGACAATGGGTGATCTTCAGAAGAAGTTTTTAAGATTCTTTAAATCAGATCCAGATCTGATTTTTGGAAAAAAGAAAGAGAAGGAGAAGATCTCTAGATCCAGCCTGAGTGGATACCGATAGAGGCCAGGCACTTGCATGGCTAGATCCAGAACCTCAGGACTTCGGTAGGATCATCAACGGGTAATCAAATTACCTAGAATCAAGATAAAATTAATTCAAAATTAATTTAGTTTTATTTTTTTATTCATCATATCACAAAATCAGATCTAAAAAGTGTCAGATCTGATTAGGATCTAAGAGATGATTTTTAAAATATGTCTCTCGATCCAATCAGATTTGAACGAACCCGACCCCTAAAAATCAGGATTTTCCTTCAAGGCTAAGGTCCTATTTCTTGTCGAGCTTGAAGTTATCAAGAGATGAAAGCTAGGATCACAAAATAGGCTGAATTGAAGATCATCGAAGGTTGAGGAAAAGGTCCTATTTCAGGCCGAGCTTGAAGTTATCAAAAGGTAAAAGCCAAGGTCTTCTAAAGGCTGAATTGAAGGTCATGAGATGGCTAAGATCGAGGTCCTAATTCAAGCCGAACTTGAAAATGCTATAGTCCTAATTAAAGATGTTTCAAAGGCTGAAGTCTCCACTCTTGACTCCAGGTTGTCAACTCACATAATTAAGAGATGGTTCCTCTCTCTCACAAGCCAAAAGGGGAAAATACCTAACACGATTCTCAGGAACATCCTAATGGGCAAACAAAATATCTCCGATAACTTACTGCTCTCTCATAACTAACAATCCATGAGCGATCCTAATAAACTTTAGATCCTTCTTTAAAAGGAGAAAAAGAGGGATCCTAAGATATGCAACTTTTTCTCTTCAAATGCTCATCTTCTTCCTTCTATTGAACGAAAAACTGACTTGAGCATCGGAGGGTCCCCACTGGAGCCAACTCCGATCGAGGACTTCTCTTGCAGGTACAGTCTTCTCCATCTCATCATCCTCAACTTGCCACCATTGCACAACTTCAGCCAACCCGACCTCGAGATTGATTTCTGCATTAACAGTATATATAGTTATGATCATGAATCATGTGGTATGATATTAATTAGTGTTTATTGATATTATAGGAGAAGAAAAAGTTGAAAAAAGTGCTTTGAGTAAGCCAATTAGCTAGTAGCTATTGGAGGTGAGTGGTTTTCTATCTAGCTTTGGTATTTTCAAATGATGTTTGTTATGAAAGTTGAAAGTAGATCTTTTAAAACTAGTATAAATATATGAGTTTAATTTCTATTATTCTTCAATTTATATATGTATCAGCGAGCATGGAAATAGGAAATGAGTCTTGTTGAAATATTATTCAAAGAGATGGACATAAGTGTGTTGGTGTGAAATCTGGTTGTCGCCGAAGAAGTACTAGAGTCGAAGAAGACGAGGTCGCCACTGGTGATCTGCAAAATAAATCTCATCCAGAGCCGAGGGTGGCGGCTCTAGCAAGACCCTGCTCTAGCAAGACCCTCCGATGATCAAGTCAGCTCTTTCGACCAACAAAAATAGAGTGCTCAGTCAAGAAAGTTGCAGAGTCTTGGAAAGAAAAGAGAGCTTAGAGAAAACATATCTGGAGGATTCCTTTTATATATAGAGCCTGTAACAAACTGATAGTGACAACCATAACTATCTGGTAGTGGACCGCTTAGACCACATGAAGTTCATTATGGAGGATAGTGTCTGTTGTCGCGACTTGTTAGTCGAGAGTGGTATCCATTGTTGTGACTTGCTAGTCTGTTGAGACTTAATAGTTGAAGTTCGAATGGGATAGACGTCGGTTGGTGAAGAACTTTGAGTTATATCAATTTTAGAGGAGTTCGGACTCCTTTAAGGTAGTTTGTGTGTGAGTTGATTTGTGCTGTGTATGGAGATGGATTCGAGGGGAGACCTTTCTAGAAGACTATTGAAAGTTTGATTGGGAGGGTTTTGGGAGTCCTACGACTAGAGGAGTCTTTGAAGAAAGTCTGCCGAAGATGTCCGAACGTGGATCCGCTGGGGGGATCCAGAAGTAGGTCTACTAGAGGAATCTGCATGTAGATCCGTGGGAGGAGAGATTTGAAGAAAAAATTATCTGATGGAGGGATCCGACTGAAGGTGAAGTCCGGAAGGAGTTTGGCTACTGGGAGGTCCGAAAGGAGCTCGACTGTTGGAGAGGTCCGGAAGGAGCTCGACTGCTGGAGAGGTCCTAAGAGGAAGAATTCATGATCAAAGCTCTTCTATGATTACTAGTTACATCAAGCTAAGCATTAGACTAGACTTCGATGGAGTGGGGTTTATCCTCAATAATAGTCCCCCTACTCCTGAGTTTGAAATTCGAAGGAAGAAAAAGAAAGGCGACTATCAAAGTTCGATCCTAGGTTCTCGTGCTTGTCAAGGCTAGACATTTTGGTGTTTACCGCATTGGCACTGAAGCTTTCTAAGTCTGAAATGAATTTGAAAAGATGGTCCTTTAAATCTCCCATCGAAACTCTGCCCCAAGTACGGTGCCATAAAGACTCCGTCCATTGCCACTCTTCTATCATAACGAGTGGGACACACAGCACATGCTGATCGACCGAAGTCGATCCACAATCATAACCTTCTCAGATTACCTCTGGCTATTTAAGGCCTTCTCCTCTCATCTAGAAGCCCTGAGTCTTCTCCTTCCTTCGGTCCCCGTTCATCTTCTTCTTAAGGGTTTTGGCCTCCTCCCTTGCCTTCCTGAGCTCCGAACACTCTTTTGATTGATTCTCATCACATCCATCACCCTTTCATTCTCCCTAGATAGCTTAGATCAGTTTTCTAGTCCTTCTCTTAGATTATTTATGCTTTTTCTTTCTAGCTTCTTGCTCCCCTGATTTCTCGATAGGAACATCTTTCCTACATTTTTTCTTATTTTTTTAGGGTTTTCTTAGGATCTAATTTCGATCAGAATGTCTTTTGAAACCTCCCACTCCATTAGTTCTTGGGGCTCACCTACACTGACCTTCCTTAATCTTGCACCCCTGGTCAGGTAGAACCTAGGAGCATGTCTCACTCATCCTTCATTTCAGACACCATCCCATCTGTTCTTACTTCAGATGACCTTTCTCTAATCCAAATCCAATATGAAATCCCTTCGGAATATGACCTCGAACTTCCTAGCTCTGATGATCGAGTTAGCTCTCCTCTGACCGATAGATTTTGTTTGTACTTAGAAACTTTGTATGTCGGGCTTAGGCTCCCATTGTCTTCTTTTGTAGTCACCCTCTTTCAATTTTTAAACATCTCTTTCACATCTATCATACCAAACTCCTTTTGGTTCATCATTGATTTCCTTTTCCTCTGTAAACTGGCTGAGGTCCAGCCGACCATTTTGTTCTTTAGGAATTTCTACACCTTCAAGCACTATCCTTCTGCGAAGGATCAGTGGTACTTTTTTTCCTAGTTTGGCAAGAAGGGGTTATTGAAAGGTGCCCCTTCTTCCATTCATAACTAAAAGAAAAAGTACTTTCTTGTGAATTATCCGACCCTACTCTTAGTTCTTCCTCCTTGGGGTTATATTAGGGAGTCAGTTTGCTGAGCTCCTAGCTTAGACCGAGCCAATCTTGATTCCTATAATAAACATAAAGCATACCAAACTCCTCTTCTTCCCATCCTTCTAAGAGAACAGATCTTATTCAACCTAGGTCTGAGTCCCCTTGATTCCACTGGTACACCTTTTGCTTTTCGAATTCACATGGTTTTGCACATATGTATTGCCACTGACTGCACTTCTTTTTCTATTGTAGAAATGGATACCAAAGCCATTGAAATGCTTACCAAAGGGCTTTTCATCAAGAAGAGGAAAAAGAAGGCATCAAGTGATAGCTTGAAGAGGATGAAGGTCGACATTTGCAGCTCCACGATTCCTACCTCCACTACCATTACACCTGAGGTCATCGCCAGTGTCGAAGTTGCCTTAACTGCTGAGGTCGGCACCACTAGCGTGGGCTCCATGCCTCCCATGTCCTCGGGTCCTTCTAAGGGGGATCGGGCTTTGGAGCCCCCTACTAAGGGAGAGATAGGGAAAGAAAGGAAAAAGAAGAAAACCATCGCCAAGACGTCCCGTAAGGCTCGCCTTAGTGGGTCGGATGGCGATAGTGATGAACGAGGGGAGGATCCCTTCGACAACCCAGAGATCGTCTGGGATGTAACCGATAGGTTCACCATGCTGGAGGTGGTGCACCACATGGCCAACCTTGACCTGCTGCAGCTCATTTGGAGTTCTCTTGGAACCATCCTCAAGGTAACTGCTCCATCGCTCGACCCTTCTGCTCCTCTCTTTTCTTCTCCTTCTCCTTTTTTTTTTAACATCAATCATTTGTTGTAGTTGGGTCATTAGATGCTTGCCTACATCAAGAGGGTGCACCGTCATAAGGCGAAAGCATAGAAGGTCTAGAAGGACCTTCGAGTCGAGATCTACTATCTTCAAGAGAGGGTCATCGAGGTCGAGTACCTTGCAGAGGAGAAGGCGGCAGACATTGGGAGTCTCCGAGATGTGCTTCGGAAAGAGGAGTTCATCTCGGCTAGACTTAAGACTGCACTGGCCCTAGAGGAGGAGAGGAAGAAGGAAGAGGAGAATAAGGTTGTCGAACTGGAGGCTCGAATGGCAAAGTCAGTCTCGAAGGCGATGACCCAGGCCGTGGAAGAGATCAAGGCTTCTTTCAAGATGAGGAATTTGAACATCGAATTTGATCAGAAGGCATTCATCAAGGGTTTCAAGCTCTATGAAGGTAGGGTGGCTCAGAGGTTCTCCAAACTCGACCTTGGATTTCTAGAGAAGGATGACATAGAAGCGGGACCATTCGATGCCACAATCAATCCTTCCTTCATCGAGCTCACATCCGGTCTGTTCAAACTTACCGTAGAAGCGCCCAAGCTTGTTCGGGCACCCAAGGTAGCTGAGAGTGCTCCGGCTTCATCTTCCATCACCCCTCTTGAGGTTGAAATCCTCGAATGGTTGTACATTTTGCTTTTTTTCTTTTCTTTTTTGCTTTGTATTCAAAATTCTCGATTAAATGAAAGTGCATTTTTGAATTTCTTTTTATCTATACCTTTGAGCATTTTTCATACCTTGAATGCAGTCTCCTATCAACACTGACCCGCTGCCTTAGGGGGTTCCCCTGAAATCCTTAATAAAAGGCTTGAAGAAGGAAGTCCATCTACTGAAGAGGAAGTTAAAGAAGATAGAAGATGACCTTCAAGCTTCATGGATGAATGTTTTGGAGGCAACCAAAAAGGTCACTCACCTTCAGAACTTGCACATGAAGGACTCTGCCAGTTTCAGCATTCGAAAGGAGAGCTTCGAGGGGGAGCTGGCCGAACTTCAGAAGAATGCAAGTGACAAATTCTGGGTGTCAATAGTGAAGATCGGCTCCCTTGAGACTCAACTCAAGGTGGTGAAGGAGAAAATTCAACTTCTGAAGGGGAGCTCGTTGTGGTCCTCCAATAAGGCACGATTTAAGTGGGACTGATCGATGAGGTTCTCCATACTTCAAAAGCAGCTGCATGATGATGAGCTCACATATGAGACTTACCGACTAGGCTGGAGTGGCGGGATGCCCACGTTAGAACAAAAGCTTAATGCCTCCAACAATGAAGTAGCCCAGCTTTAGCGATAACTTGATGATGGCTTTCGGGCTGGTACAAGCAGGAAGGCTGAGGAGGTCACTTCCTTGAGGAGGACCATTGGCGAGCTTTGGGAGTTGGTTGGAGCGGAAAAGATAGAGGTGTAATGGCTGAAGCTCGAGCTGACTTGTGAGAGTCAAGCTACCAAGGATGCGGAGGCCGAGTCTTAGGTCCTAAGGAGGAGGCTGTGAGAGTCAAAAAAGAACTACCACCGAGCTGATAGGATGTTCCATGATAATATGATGAGGTGGAGGGTGCTCGAGGAGGAGGTCGATCATCTTAAGAATCTCTGGTAATGGCCACCAGTTCGAAGTCTGAGGAGTCTGGCCCTTCTTCTTAGGATTTCGATGACCCTTCCCCTTTCTTTCTCCGATATATTTATTTTTATTATATATATATATTTAGTGTAATTGGTTGTGCCGACCCGTGCTTCGTTTGTAAAGATCTTATGCTTGTAATAAAATGCTACCTTTTTGTTATTTTCGTTTTGCATGGACTTGAGGTTTGTTCGTGGCTTTACCTTCTTTACTTTGAATGTCTCTGTGTTGTCTTCTGATGTGATGCTTGTTGTGGATGTCGGGCCAAGGTCTCTTCTACGAACTGAGATAGCATCCTTCTCTTTATATTTGGCGTAACCATGTAGTCATAGAAAGAACACTGTAAGGGTTGTCGAGCTTCTCATTTTCCCTCATCTTTGGTCAATGATGTCCTAGCTTTTGCTCACGTTAGGATGAGGTTTTTCTTCTATTCCTGATATAGTTTGTGGGGGCATGTTAAAGCCATTGGTAGGGCCTCTCTCCCATCTCGTCTTCATTTAATGAGGCCTTCGCCTTCGCTCACGTTAGGATGAGGTTCTCTTCCTATTTCTAATGGACTATAGGGATATATTAGGGCTATTGGTAGGGCCTCTCCCCTCACCTCATCTTAATTTAATGAGGCCTTCGACCTTGCTCATGTTAGGATGAGGTTCTCCTCCTATTTTTAATGGACTGTAGGGGCACATTAGGACCGTTGGCAGAGTCTCCCCTCATCTCATCTTAATCTATAGAGGCCTTCGATTTTGCTCATGTTAGGATGAGGTTCTTCTCCTATCCCTAATGGGCTATATGGGTGAAGGAAAATCCTAATTTCCCAGTCCAGGTTCGTTCAGATCTGATCTGATCAAGAGATATATTTTAAAAAATTTTTCTCTTAATCCCAATCAGATCTTGATATGTTTCAAATCTGATTCTTATTATTTTAATAAAATAAAATTAAAAGATAAATTAAATCAAATTTAATTTACCTGATCTGGGTAATCCTATTACCCTATTGATGATCCTGTTTGCAGCGGAAGGTTCTGGATCTTAGCCACGCAAGCGCCTGGCCTCTACTGGTATCCACTTGGGTTGGATCTGGAGATCCTCTTCTTCTCTATCACACCTCCAAAAATCAGATCTAGATCTGATCTGGAGGATCTTCAAAACTCTTTTTGAAGATGAGCAGTCATCCTTTGCAGCAGCGCAGCCTTCTTACTTTTGATCGCCTTTCTTTGATCTGGAATCGCACCAACCAAGGTCCAAAACTCCTTTTGGACGTGGAGAGCAAGGGGAGAAGGTGGTTTGGCATGGAGAAGGAGGGGAGAGGCAGCCTTGGGGCATGGAGAAACTATGATCTCATCATATGTCTATAATCTGAGTTGGGTACAGGGTCTTATTTATAGACTAGCTGTGATCCAACTCCTCTTCTTCCCAACCAATCACAACCCTTTGTGAAATCAGATCTAAATCTGATTGGTAGGAATAGAGTCCCCTGGATTCCTCCTTAGAGGGCGCCTAAGACTAGTCAAAATTGGTTCTTAGAAGAACTCTAATTGGAATCCAAAAAGGAGATGGAGTCCTTGTCCAACAAGGACTCCTAGGCGCCTCCAACTTGGGCACACGCCTAGGGTGGCGTGCGCCCTTCTCCTTGCCTAGGTTCTAGTAGGGGGACAGGCCCCCACCAGCTCTCCAATAGGTGCATGACATGTGGATCAAAAGTCAAAGTGTCAATGGTCAATGTTTGACCAGTCAAAGGTAGACTTTTGACCAAAGTCAAAGAACAAGAAATGGCAGGTGACCAAAAATGGCAGGTAGTGTCTTACAAATAAGACAACCTTTTCTAACTTGGACAACCTCCTGTCAGACCATATGAAGGCCTCTGTTTGAGTACAAACTCCTTTGGCTCAGACAGGACAACTTATTTATGATAGCAAAAGAAGAACGTTAGGTTCAATCGAGTGCTAGCACGATTTCCTTGAACCTAATTGAATCTCATTCAGATCAATTGAACTAGATCAGTTCAATTGATGATCACCAGATTCAAACCCTTATTTGTGTGACCCAGTTAGGTTCAGTTCTGTATGGTAATAGGATATGTCATGATCTCTATCATCGACATCATCGAAACTCCTTTCGATGGATCAGAACTCTTCTGATTCGAACAGCTAGAATGATCGATCATCTAAATCATTCTAATTGCTCCCAAAATCCACCAGTGACACCTAGCAGTATATGGTGGCAACCCATCAGAGCTGAATGTGAACCTCTTGGTGCAGCTACCTGTGTGATTAAGTTCTTCTATCTTGAGCCCCGATCAGATTAGGGTTAAGGTGAACTCGTCAAACCCTAGTCTCTGTCATATGATGTAATCATTCGATTTGAGTCCAATGTGAAAATCTAAATAGAAACTCTTTCTATTATTTCACTCTGCCATGGCCATGGGCTTCTGGACTTGATTCTCATGATTATCATAGGGCTGCTCCTCTACCACCGAGGTAGATAGATTCCATCTTGATGCCATCCAGTTCCTACAATGAACATGTCATAGCCAACATACACCTCAGGGTTCCATATGGCTAGGAGACCGAGTAATGGTGTAGTCAAACTATAACACCCTCAAGGTGAACTATCGATGCACCTCAGGTCAAAGAACCAGACACACTACTGCAGCATCGAGTCAGTCATTGACGAGAAGGTAGACTCCCTAATGACTACTCGAGGTGGTCACGCTCAGTGCCCTCGTTCTCTAACGAGTACCTATACTCTCGCTCCGGTGTCTCCACACCGTAGACTCAAGACTCATCTACTAAAGAGAAATGATTGTACACCAACCTTCCGGATCAATCACCATCCTCGTGATGATCCTATGGTCGGGAGCAATTTATGAGTTAACAATGATTATTCATGTCTTAAATTTTCAACTCTTGAAAATATGAATTATCATTACCATTAACTCAAAGGATGTATCACAGACACTAAATACACATATGTGATAGAAAATAACCCATTTATTGCTTTTAGTCAAAATTATAATTTTGCCCCTAGAAGTGTATTACAAGTGTCAGCCAATTCTGGCTTCTAGGGCACATATATCTAACAATGGGCACATTAGGGCTATTGATAGGGCCTCTCCTCTCATCTCATCTTAATTTAATGAGGCCTTTGACTTTGCTCACATTAGGATGAGGTTCTCCACCTATCCCTAATGGGCTGTAGGGGCACGTTAGGGTCGTTGGCATGGCCTTTCCCCTCATCTCATCTCAATCTAACGAGGCCTTCAACTTTGCTCATGTTAGGGCGAGGTTCTCCTCCTGTCCCTAACGGACCATAGGGGTACGTTAGGGTCGTTGGCAGGGCCTCTTTCCTCATCTTGTCTTAATCTAATGAGGCCTTCGACTTTGCTCATGTTAGGATGAGGTTCTCCTCCTATTCTTAATGGGCCAATTCTTAGATTTTTGGAATTTTAAGGTTGAAGGAGGGTTGTTCCTCCGAGCTCCTTCAAGCGATAAGTTTTGGACCAGACGACCTCCTCTACTTCATTCGAACCTTCTCAATTCGAAGTGAGCTTTCCTTGATTCTAAGGTTGTGAAATAGCTACTCATCGAAGCACTAAATCTCCCACTTTGAATATTTTATCTTTGACTTTTGAGTTGTAGTAGCGAGCTACCTTTTGCTTGTAGGCTGCCATTTGAGCTTGAACTTTGTCCTACTTTTCCTCCAACAAGTTGAGGTTAGCCTTAAGGTCCAGTGAGTTTTGCTCCTCATTGAATGCCACAACTCATGCTGATGGAAGCTTAAGTTCTATTGGGATGATCGCTTCTATTCTGAAAGCTAAGGCAAATGGGGTTTTCCTAGTTGGCAATCTTTGGATAGATCGATATGCCCAAAGCACATGATAGAGCTCATCTACCCAGATTCCCCTTGCCCTTTTAAGTCTTGCTTTGATACCTTACAATAGGATTTTGTTCGTCACCTTTGCTTCACCATTTGCCTACGGATGGGCCACTAATATGAAGTGATGGGAGATGTTCAGATCTTTGCAGAACTCAGCAAACCTCATCCCAGTAAACTATCATCCAATGTTGATTATGAGAGTTTGGGGCAGACCAAATTGGTAGATGATTGACTTTCAGATGAAGTTCTATACCTTAGCTTCAGTAATTTCTGCTAACGGTTCAGCCTCAACCCATTTAGTGAAGTAGTCTATCGCAACCAGGAGAAACTTTCATTATCCGGATGCCATTGGAAAGGATCTAAGTATGTCCATCCTCCACTACACAAATGGCCAAGGTGTGCTTAGTGGAGTAAGCTCGGAGGTCCGCTGTCTTTGTATGTTTGTATTTTTCTGACAGCGGTCACATTTCTTGACATACTCTAAGAACTATGGTACAAGGTCGGCCAATAGTACCCCTACTGAAGTATTCTTTGTGATAGGGATCTGGCTCCTATATGGCTTCCATAAATTTCCTCATGCACTTCACATAATGCGAAGTCGATCTCCAAAGATTGGAGACATCTCAAGAGCAATAGAGAATACGATCTCTTATACAGCTTGCCTTCATACAGAACATACCAAAAAGCTTGTGAAGAGAATCGTGCAGGGTTTAAGCATGCATTTTTAAAATTTTTTGAATAAAATAGCAGCAAAAGTAAATATTAATCTAAATTAATACTATATATGTATTGATCATATCAAATAAATCCTACTCTGGATCTAAACATGCTAATATGTGATAGAAAAATAAAATGCATTCGATCAGCAAATCGAATCTGCTGATCGATACAAGTTCAAAACTCGATACCTTTTTATGGATAGCTGATCTTCATGATCTAAATCCATCAAAAGAAGCTATGGTGTAACACTACAACTACACACTCATTCGGCCTCTATGGATGGTCCACATGGAGCTCCTGGTCCCGATCAACTCCACCGCTGATTATGATCAATCTGATTGATCATATACTTTTTAATTTTTTAAATATTCTAAAAAATAAAAACATAAATATTGGAGGATGATGAAGAGGTGTTTCAAATTTGGTGGCGATCCGATGCTCACAGCACTTGATCTCTCCACTTAAACCCAGATTCCCAAAATTAGGATTTCACTCAGCCCAAAAATCCTGACACACTAAAAATCCTATCACACCCTCTCTGTATGGATTTTTTCCATGAAATAAGTTTTTGTGGAAATATGACTTTTAGATCTATAAATCTTATTTAGATTATATCTAAAAATTGAGTATCCTTAGAGGTGAAAATCAGAAGAGAAGAGAGGGATGAGGGAAAAGTAAAGTGCTATAGGACCCTGCTCACTTTCACTCCAAAATTTTTTTCACCCAAAACTAATGCCTAATCACTCTAAAACTTTTACCACATAATTCTATCCTCTTCTTCTACATGCACAAAAATTCTCATAATTTATTGACGTGAATACCATGGGAAAAGTCATGGAAAAAGATAAGGGTCGAGTGGTTGGGAGGTTTTAACCACTCACTTGATTTTAAAAATCAAATGAGCCTCTTATCTTTGTCCAACGCCTCCTCCCATGTGTTTAACACACAAAAAGACTCTCCTTCTATGCGTGCATTTTTTTATTTCTCCATAAATATTCGACAAACAAAAGGAAGGGTGTGGGAAGCAGATAAGGTTGGATGGTTCCAACCTCCAACAAACTGAGTTGAATTCAAAACTCAACTTACTTTGAACTGGTCCAACCCTTGGACCAGGTCAAAAGCAGATAAGAGAGGGGACACAAAAACCTTCTGGGCAAGAGAAAAGTTATGTACAAAAAATTTTGGGCATGGAACAAGAGTGAAAATGTCAAAATTGTTGGGCATATGGGAGAGTTTGAATTCAAACTTCATTTGACTTGGTTCTAATTGGTTTCTACCAAACCAATTAATCTAGATCCAATTAGACCAAATTAAACCTAACCAAATTAGACTTATCCTAATTCAATAAAATTTTAATTAAATTATAAATTAATTAGGTCCAGGTGCTGATCAAATTAGGATCAAAACTTTCATAGCGATTAGGTCATCTCATGACCTAATTGGGTCAAACCCAATTGAATCAAATTCAATCAAACTTGATCGAATCCTCATCACTCAATCAAATTAAGCTAATCAGTAATTGAATTATTAATTAATCCTCCAAAAATATCTGAGTCCAAATCAGATGGGTTACCAGGCAACAAAGTTCCATCAACATGAAACTCCTAAAGAGTCCCAATCCAGTGGGACTCTTGAACCCAGTATCCCAAACGAATGGAACTCATGATCTTAGAGTCCCAAACTAGTGAGACTCCTGATTAGAAAGTTCTAAACAAGTAGGAATCAGAGTTTCAGTCCAGTGGGACTCTTGGTCATAGAGTTCCAGTCTAGTAGGACTCTTGACCATAGTGTCCTAGGTCATCAAGACTCATGATCAGCCATTAGATCAGGTAGGAACTCCTTGTATGTGTGAACCCATAGGTTTGAATCCTAAGCCAGTAGCATAGAAACTAATTTTCTATACTAATCGATATGACCATCTAGCAATGGTACCCAACATCCGGATAGGTTGAAAAGTCGCAACGTAACAATGACGAACCTGTGGAATATGGTTATCGTATAATTCATCCCCTTGATCACGATGCTCAAAAGGATGATCTAAGGTTTACTGTCAGTCCTATAATTTATCCACATTATATTTCAAAATTTAGCATCCATTATATGGACTACCCCGACCGAGGATTTGCTAAATTGAAATACAGTGATGCACTTGCTCCAACACTTGGAGAGATCAATCCCATCTTGACTCACACACTGGCAAGCCATGTACTTGACTACACCCAGTAGCCTTCTATCACTAAATTAGAAATTCAGGTAGTCCAGTACCCAAGTATAGTGAGTTGCTTGCAAGTCACCATGGTGGTCTCAGATCTAAGGGATACTTATACCCATATTCTTTGGGGCTAATCTTGATAGAAAAAAAGCTCTAGAGTTGATCACGTTCAGTGCATACGTACCCATACATCTCACTTGCATGCCATGCCAGTGTCTCAACACTCCTTGATTATAAGGATAAAAATCTATATGGCACACAACAATCTATACTTGATAAATATTATCGTCCTAAATAACAACGTATCTTTTGATCATGAACAATTTAAGGACTAAATAATAAATCATCTTTTATCAAATCTAGATAGTCCTAAGGACTTCATCACAACATAGGAGTTCATTAGAAAATAGAATTTATGATGAAAAATGTCAAAATAACTTTTATTATTTGATAATTCATATATGAGTATAACAAGTAGCACAGCTGTCAATAGACTGACGATTAGCTTTGGGACATATTCCCAACAATCTTTCACTTGGACTAAAGCCAATTGGTGTAGTATCTAATACCTATTTTCAACTTGAAATCATTAAACTACTTCACTGTAATAGCTTTAGTGAATGGGTCAGCTAGGTTCTCCTTTTTGTCAATCTTCTAAAGGTCAACATCACCTCAATCCATAATTTCTCGGACAAGATGAAAGCGGTGCAGAATATGCTTCGTCTGCTGGTGTACCTTTGGTTCCTTTGCCTGAGCAATGGCTCTAGAGCTATCGCAATAAAGCAAAATTGGACTATCAAGGGAGGGTGCTACTCCAAGCTCGGTGATGAATTTTCTCAGCCACACTGCTTCTTTGACAGCATTTGATGCAGCGACATACTCTGCCTCACAAACTGAATCGACCATAGTGTGCTACTTGAAATACTTCCAATAGACAGCCCCACCATTAAGGGTGAATATATATCCCAACACACTCTTGCTATCATCATGATCAGACTGAAAACTGAAGTTTGTGAATCCTATAAATTTCAAGTCCATTTCACCATATACAAGCCACTAGTCCTTAGTATTTCTCAAATACTTCAGGATGGTTTTAACAACCTTCCAGTGGTTCTCTCCTGGATCAGATTAGTATCTACTCACTATCCCTAGTGAGTATGCCACATTTGATCATGTACATGTCATGGCATACATGATAGAATCCACTGTCGAAGCATATGGTATTCTACTTATATGCTCTCTTTCTAAAGGTGTTGTTGGACAATCCCTCTTTGAAAGAAAAATTCCATGGCCTATCGGTAGATAGCCTTTCTTGAAATTCTCCTTGCTCAATCGTTTCAGCACAATATCAATGTACATAGACTGGAACAATCCAAGAAACTTTTTAGATCTATCTCTATAGATCTTCATCCCTAGGATGTAGGAAGCTTCTCCCAAATCTTTCATGAAGAACTATGATGACAACCAGATCTTTATTCCTTGCAATGCAGGGACATCATTTTCGATTAAGAGAATGTCATCCACATATAATACTAAAAATACTATTGCTGAATCATTAGCCCATTTGTATTCGTAGGGCTCCTCTTCATTCTTAACGAAGGCATATGTTTTGATTGTTTTATCAAATCGTATGTTCCAGCTCCGAGATGCCTGCTTCAGTCCATAAATGGATCTTTGAAGCTTACACACCTTAGACTCATCTATGAATGTGAATCCTTCAGGATGAATCATATACACCTCTTCATCCAACTCTCCATTTAGGAAAGCCATTTTCACATCCATCTGCCAAATTTCATAATTTAGATGGGCAGCATTGGCAAGCATAATCCGAATTGATTTGAGCATTACCACAGGGGAAAACATCTCGTCATAGTTAATACCATAACATTGACAATACCCCTTGGCAATCAGATGAGTTTTATAGATCTCCATCTTTTCATCTGCACCTCTTTTTCTTTTGAAGACCCACTTACACCCTATCGATTTTATCCCTTTGGGTGGGTCAACCAATGTCCATACATCGTTGACCTTCATAGATTCTATTTTGGATTTCATGGCCTCAAGCCATTTCTCAGAGTTAGATCTCTGCATTGCATCCATATAGGTGATCGGATCCTAATTATTCTCATCATGTTCGATACGATCCCCATCCTGGACCAAAAAATCATAGATCTGTCTGGTTGACGTGGTAATCTACCAGATCACCTTAAGAGTGCATTTACAATGGGTTTTGGGTCTGATCTAATCAGATCCAGCTCAGGTTCTATAACTTGTGTCGATTTTTTTACCTATCGTACTTCATCAAGTTCGACATTAGAGGCATTAGTTCCTTCATCAAGAAACTCCTTTTCTAAAAAGACTACCTTAAGGTTGACAAACATTGTTTGCTCATCAGTAAGGTAGAAGTAGTATCTTTTAGTTTCTTTTGGATAACCTATAAAACTATACTTATCAGACCTAGGTCCAAGCTTGTCTATCATCAAACGTTTGACATAAGCTGGATACCCCCAAACCCTAAGGTGTGAAAGCACTGGCTTACGCCCTATCTATATCTCATATGATGTTTTATTAACAGATTTACTCAGAACCCTGTTTAGAATGTAACAAGCTGACTCGAGCACATATTTTCATAGGAAGATGGGCAAACCAGCAAACCCCATCATAGATCGAACCATGTCCAACAAGATTTGATTTCTCCTTTCAGACATACCATTATGTTATGGTGTTCTAGGAGGGGACCATTGGAAGAGAATCCCATTCTCTCCAAGATATGTTAGAAACTCATTGGAAAGATATTCACCCCCTTGGTCAGACCAAAGAGTTTTAATATTCTTTTTTGTTTGCTTTTCTACCTTATTTTGAAATAGTTTGAACATTTCAAATGACTCTGACTTATGCTTCATTAAATAGATGTATCCATATCTTGATAGATCGTCTGTGAAGGTTATGAAGTAGAAGTATCCATCTCTGGTACTTGAGCTCATGGATCCACATACATCCGAATGTACTAGACTTAGGAGTTCAATGGCTCGTTCACCTTTTCCAGTAAAAGGTGACTTGTCATCTTACCAAGAAGACAGGACTCATAGGTTGGAAGTGATTCACAATCACTAACCTCAAGAATTTCTTCTTGAGTTAATCTGTTAATTCTATTCTTGTTAATATGACCTAGCCTATAGTGCAAAAGGCATACATCAGACACATCACTAATTCTAGGGCGTTTAGCAAAGAATTGAACCATATTAATAGGCATAGAAAGTAAATAAATTTTGTTATTCAATTGTCCAATAAAAATTATAATACCATTCAAAATGACATTACAAATTTTTTTTTTTATTGATATTTCAAAACCATTCATGGCCAAAAGGCCTATAGAAATGACATTCAATAAGAAAGTTGGAAAAAAATGACATTCATTAAGAATAACTTTATTTGAATTGATTACAAGGTTCATGATTTCTAAAGCTAGAATTGAAACTTGTCTTCTATCTCCAATATTTAGGAACCTCTCACCTCGATCAAATCTCCTACTGACCTACAAGCCCTGCATAGAATTTCAAATATGACAAGGGCTTCCAATATCTAATACCCAGGTAGTAAAATCAAATAAGAAAAAATTGTATGGTGTTATCATATAATTACCTTATCCAGCAACCACTTGCTTTCTTCTTGGCCTGTTCGGATCCAGGGAGGCAATGTACAGAGGACAGTTCCTCTTCCAGTGTCCCTACTTCTTGTAGAAGAAGCACTCTACCTAGCTTTGATCAGGCTTGTGCTTCTTTGTCCGACCCTGTGCAATCATCCCGGCATTTGGCTGCACCCTCTTATTCTTCTTCTTCTTGTTCTTCTTCCCTTTCTTAAAGGATCGACGACCAGAAGAAGACCCTCTCACTACATTCATCATCTCCTTATGGAGTTGGTGATCCTTCTCAAAGTTCTGCAGCAATTCCAATAATCCATGATAGTTGATTGCCGGCTTTGTCATTCTGAAATGAGTTAGGAAGGGGAGGAAGGTCCTATGGCTGGGCATTTTCAAACCTATGGCTGAACTCATCATTGATTGCCACCAGCATTATACACCGAATGGTGGTGTGACCATTGAGCCACTTTTGATAAGTATCTCAAACTGCTCCTCTAGCATTTGGAGCTGACTCCTCAAGGCAGGATCCGTTACGACATAAACAATCTGCTCATGCTCCAGGATGATTTTCAACTTACGATATCAGCTATCATAATTGGGTCCCATTAATTTATCATTATCTAGTAATGACCGAAGCGATAGGTTAGTGGCCATTTCTGCATAATAAGGAAAATCAAATCTAATTAGTATATGAATCAATTATCCTAAAGATTTGGACTTTAGTCTAAAGGTTCTCTCACTATTTTATATGAATTAGTAGCCTCTACCTCCAATTCAAGGAATTACTTTAATTTCTTAGTGGATACTAGAATCCATATAGACTACACACGAGCCCAACTTTGGTTGATCAACCCATGTGCACCTATGGGTAGGTTCAAAACCAATTGTTTCTCTAAATAATTTTTAGTAATATCAATTTTGCCCCAGAGATCTAATCAGTAGGCTTTGGCCTCTACTAAAAAAGTCTGATTAAGTCCAACCATTAACATGACCACATTTGATCTTATCTAACCAATAAATGATCAGGCCCAACTTTGGTCGGCCAACCCAAACACCATCAGAAAGACTTAATCAAATCATCATTTTATGAATGATAATTTCATTAGTCAATAAGCACCAGGCCTTTGGGTGTCCAGTGATTATCAAATTAATGAACCCATTATCACTCAACTTAATGGGAGGCTATGATTTAGTTATTTATATAACTATTTTATTTTTAAGAATCTAATAATTTTAGAGGATTTAGTTAACATATTTAAGAAAGGTGAGCCAATTTCGATCCTCTCACTGACTTCACCAAGTCAGATAAAAAAGAATCTAATCTAAGCTGGCATTAGGAGCATCTAAATCAGTCAGACTGATTTACCTAATTGACATGGATGAGCCCGAATCACCAAGTGATCTAATCAAAATCTAACTCATCAAGATGGCTACGTAAGTGAGATCAGTGGAAGAGATATGCCATTAACTCATTAAAGATCGAATCAGTGCGAGTAGCTTCCAATTAAAAACCATCGATCAAACTACCAAACTTATCTTAGACACCATCTAGTTTATTAGTTTTAATTTGACCAACCTGGTAATTTTGGGTTCGACCGCATACGACCGCGTAGCCATGAATCAAGTCCATTTGGTCCTCATTAAAGACATGAACTTGACCAACTATAACTATTGTAATTGAGTCTATAGAGTCCTTGACCTAATCTAAATTAATATTTAATTAGATTTAATCAATTACTCTAATTTAGTCCACTCTTTAACTAACCTTAGGTCTAACCCAATTTATGGATCTAATTCAACTAACCCAATAATCCACATTTTATGATTAATGACTTAGAGTCTTAATTCATAATTCTAGATACTAAATCATTATACTTAATATTTAATTAAGTTTATGGGCTGTGGGTTAGGGTTCGACATTTCAAAAAATATTTTACAAACTTTTGAAAGATTTTTTACAACTTTGTATTATTGACCAATTGAGTCAACTCACTTTAAAATTGAATCGGCTCAATTCATAAATCATACTAGCTGTAGGATTTAATCTGAAACTGTGTACACTACATAATACTGAATCATGAATCAAATTTTATCTAATTATGTATTCATGATCATCAATCAGATTAAAGCCTAATATAGTTAGATCATAAAAATATTAGATCAAATCTAAGATTTTATGATTAACGATATAGATCAGTAACGTACCAGGATAACCTTTTCACTATTGGGGATAAACCCTATAGTAGGACAATCTGCAGTCCATGTGATCTTAATTTTAATTTTTAGATCTAATTAATTAGATTATTAGATTAATATTTAGATTAAATCTAAATTATCAATTTAAAATATGCAAGCATATCATGTTTAGTGAACCTTGCTCTGATACCATTTAAAGGAAGCAGTGTAGGGTTTGCATTGCTACTTTAGAAAAATATTTTTTGAAAATAGCTAAAATATAATAAAAAATTAATTAATCTAATTAATTAATTTTTGATTATATCAAA
>QRFJ01005891.1:0-38448 GCA_006176705.1 Cocos nucifera
AGAGGAGATGAATATGTATATTTTATGAGGACAACGTCTGAAGCTTTGAAAAGTTCAAAGAATTCAGACCATGAATAGGAAAACAAATAAAAATCCTTAAGTTCTTCGATCGGATCGAGGGGTTGAATACTTAGTAGGAGTTTCAAGACCATTAAAGGAAAATGTATAGTCTCTACATGGACTCCACCGAAACTCTAACTAAGAGTTCAGAATGAGAAATCGATCCTATTGTTGGTTCGTCCATGATAGCTTTCAACAAAAAAACCTCTCTTGATTTCCTTTGGGGACCTCATATTGTACTTCATATTTACCTACTGAATGAGGGTTCCCAAATCTAAAATCGTATCCTACACATCTAGATTGGCATGTAAGAAACCAAGTCTGAGTACATTCAGAATTTGGGTTGTCCGGCTCAATGTCAAAAGACAACAAGCAGACCAATTAGAGTTTAGATCCTGCAGAGCTGATTCATAGGATAATCCTAAAGAATCATTCGTATACATTTTCTATATTCTAGAGACCATAATGTGATTGTGGTTGACATGCCTCACTTTCATACAATAGTTTTTCAGGATAGCGACATGAAAGGCAATCAAGCTTGATAGAAAGCTCATAAAGTACACGACCTAAGGACCAATTGGAACCAATCAGGTTGAGCAATAAGAAAACTACCTCTCCACCTCGTAGATCGGAAAGAGTTTTCAATCTCCTGAGAGTACTTAGGTATTATTTCAGAGGAGAGAGAAAATGTTCCTCGTAGGCAATGGTGCTCATGGTGTGATCCCAAAATCTACAACAAGACGATATCAGATATCGACTTCGAGAAATGGCTAGAGACAATGCAGTCAGAATTGATTCGATGCACTTAACCTAGTCTGAAACTGGTAGATCCACAGAAGGTATAGTACTATTGGGTGTAAATGGATCTTCAGAGAAAGAATTGGTGCGATGGGAATGTGGAGACATTCAAGGCTAGACTAGTGGCAAAAGGTTATAGTCAACACGAAGGCATTGATTATTAGGATACCTTTTCCCCAGTGGCTATGCTAAAATCCATCCGCACATTGCTTGCCATTGTAGCCTATTTTGATTATGAAATATGGCAAAGGATGTGAAAATGGCATTCTTGAACGGAATTATCTTGAGGAAGATATCTATATGGAACAACCGCTAGGTTTCACATCCAGTGATACTAATCATAAGGTTTGCAAGCTGCAAAGGTCCATATATGGACTTAAGCAAGCATCTCGTAGCTGGAACACTCATTTCAATGATGTGATCAAAAAGTTGGTTTCATCAAAAATGAAGAGGAACCATGTGTTTTCAAAAAGGGCAGTGGGAGCGCTGTTGTCTTCCTATATTATACGTGGATGACATTCTCCTTATTGGGAATGATATTCCATGATGACAACAGTCAAATTATGGTTGTCCGAGGAATTCTCCATGAAAGAGCTAGGCAAGCATCCTTTATTCTAGGATTCAAGGTCTATAGGGATAGACCGAATAGGATGCTAGGACTTTCACAGAAGATGTACATAGAGAAAGTACTAAAGAGGTTTAGTATGGAAAACTCTAAGAGGGGGTTAATACCCTTCAGACATGGTATTCATCTTTCCAAGAAGATGTGCCCCAGCACACCTGAGGAAATAGATGCCATGAGCAAGATCCCTTATGCTTCTGCAATAGGGAGCCTCATGTATCCATGCTATGTACACGACCTGATATAGTCGAATGCTGTGAGTATCACAAGCAGATATCAGTCAAATCTAGGTGAAGAACATGGACTTCTGTGAATGTATTTTAAGTACTTAAGAAGAACTAAGGATATGATGTTGGTCTTTGGTAATGGAGAACTCCAAGTCCAAGGATATACAGACTTAGATTTCATGTCCGATATAGATGATCGAAAGTCAACATCTGGGAGTTTGTTTGTGTGCAATGGTGGTGCTGTCAGCTGAAAGAGTTTCAAGCAAACGGTGATAGCAAATTCCACTACGGAAGCAGAATATATAGCTGCATCAAAAGCTGCGAAGAAAGCATTCTGGTATAAGAAGTTTGCTACAAAAATTGGAGTAATGCCATCAGATGCCATTCCTCTGTACTATGATAACAATGGCGCCATAGCCCTTGCTAAGGAGCCGAGGTCTCATCAGAAATCCAAGCATATTGAGTGGCGATACCACCTCATCCGCGATTACCTCGAGAAGGATTATGTCGAGGTCAAGAGAGTCAACTCCACAGACAATGTGGCAGACCCACTTATAAAGTCGTTGGGCCAGCAAAAGATCGAAGCCCAACTTGAGAAGATGGTACTTAGACTTGTAGCCAATTGAATTTAGGACAAGTAGGAGATTGTTAGATATATGTGCCCTAGAAGCCAGAATTGGCTGACACTTGTAATACATTTCTATGGGCAAAATTGTAATTTTGACTAATATCAATAAAATGGATTATTCTCTATCACATATGTGTATTTTGTGTCTATGATACATTCTTTGAGTTAATGGTAGTGATAATTCATATTTTCAAGAGTTGAAAATTTAAGACATGAATAATCATTCTTAACTCATAAAATGCTTTCGACCGTAGGATGATCATGAGGATGGTGATTGATCCGAAAGGTTGGTGTACAATCGCTTCTCTTTAGTAAATGAGTCTTAAGTCTTTGGTGTGGAGACGCCGGAGTGAAAGTACAGATACTCGTTAGAAAATGAGGGCACTGAGCGTGACCACTTCGAGTAGTCATTAGGGAGTCTACCTTCTTGTCAATGACTGACTCAATGCTACAGTAGTGTGTCTGGTTCTTTGACCTGAGGTGCGTCGGAGTTCACCTTAAGGGTCATAAAGTTTGACTACACCATTACTCGGTCTCCTAGCCATATGGAACCCTGAGGTGTATGTTGGCTATGACATGTTCATTATAGGAACTGGATTGCATCAAGATGGAATCTATCTACCTCGGTGGTAGAGGAGTAGCCCTATGATAATCATGAGAATCATGTCCAAAAGTCCATGGCCATGGTAGAGTGAAATAATAGAAAGAGTTTCTATTTAGATTTTCACATCGGACTCGAATCGAATGATTACATCATATGATAGAAACTAGGGTTTGACGAGTTTACCTTAACCCTAATCTGATCTGGGCTCAAGATAGAAGGACTTAATCACACAGGTAGCTGCACCAAGAGGTTCGCATTCAGCTCTGATTGGTTGCCACCATATAGTGCTAGGTGTCGTTGGTGGATTTTGGGAGCAATTAGAATGATTTAGATGATCGATCATTCAAGCTATTCGAATCAGAAGAGTTCTGATCCATCAAAAGGAGTTTCGATCATGTCGATGATAGAGATCATGATATATCCCATTACCATACAGAACTGAATCTAACTGGGTCACACAAACAAGGGTTTAAATCTGGTGATCATCAATTGAGCTAATCTAGTTCAATTGATTTGAATGAGATTCAATTAGGTTCAAGGAAATCGTGCTAGCACTCGATTGAACCTAACGTTCTTCTTTTGCTATCATAAATAAGTTGTCCTGACTGAGCTAGAGGAGTTTGTGCTCAAACAGAGGCCTTCATATGGTCTGACTGGAGGTTGTCCAAGTCAGAAAAGGTTGTCTTATTTTGTAAGACATTACCTGCCATTTTTTATCACTTGCCATTTCTTGTTCTTTGACTTTGGTCAAAAGTCTACCTTTGACTGGTCAAATGTTGACCATTGACACTTTGACTTTTGATCACATGTCATGCAGAGCTGGTGGGGGCCTGTCCCCCTATCAGAACCTGGACAGGAAGAGGGCGCATGCCACCCTTGGCGTGTGCCCAAGTTGGAGGTGCCTAGGAGTCCCTATTGGACAGGGACTCCATCTCCTTTTTGGATTCCAATTAGAGTTCTTCTAAGATCCAACTTAGACTGATCTTATGCGCCCTCTAAGAAGGAATCCAGGGGACTCTATTTCCACCAATCAAATTTAGATCTGATTTCACAAAGAGTTGTGATTGGTTGGAAAGAAGAGAAGTTGGATCACAGATAGTCTATAAATAAGACCCTGCGCCCAACCCAGATTGTGATTGGAAGTGATTGAAAGGAATCATAATTCCCCACACCCAAGGCTGCCTCTCCCCTCTTCCTCCATGCCAAACCACCTTCTCCCCTTTCTCTCCACATCCAAAAGGAGTTTTGGACTTTTTGGTTGGTGCGATTCAAATCAAGGAAAGGCGACTAAAAGCTAGAAGGCTGCACTGCTGTAAAAGTCGACTGCTGATCTTCAAAAGGAGTTTTGAAGATCCTCCAGATCAAATCCAAATCTAATTTTTGGAGACATGATAGAGAAGAAGAGGATCTCCAGATCCAGTCCAAGTGGATACCGGTAGAGGCCAGGCACTTGCGTGGCTAGATCTAGAACCTTCCACTGCATACATGATCATCAACGGGTAATAGGATTACCCATATCAAGGTAAATTAAATTTGATTTAATTTATCTAGATTTTATTTTATTTCTAAAATAATAATAATTAGATCTAAAACATCTTAGATCTAATCTAGATCAAAGAGAAAAAAATTTGAAATATATCTCTTGATCTGATCAGATCTGAATGAATCTGGTCCGAAAAATCAGGATTTCTCCTTCAATCATCTCATGTTCTTTAGCATAGTAGAATTAATCATCCTTAAACACCTATTGGACCCAAGATCCAAGTTTATCTATGTACAAACCTTTGACATTGGCTGATCAACTCCAAACCTGAAGGTGAAAGAGTCTAGGTCTATATGCCTGATCCATATCCCATCTGGAGCTTTACAGTAGATTTACTCAGTATATTTTTAGAGTAAAATAAGTAGTCATAATAATACAATCCTAAAATAGGCAAACAAGTGAACTCTATAGTGGATTGAATAATGTCTAACAAAGTTCAACTTCTTCATTCAGATACACTATGTTCTGAAAAAAAATCCATTGAGAGAATCCTATTCTCTCCTAGATATGTCATAAACTTACTGGATAAGTATTTACCTCTTCGATTTGATCGAAGAGTTCTAATATCTTTTTTAGTTTATTTTTCTATTTCATTGTTGAATCATTTGAATATTTTAAAAGATTCAAGTCAGATGCACCCATACCCAGATAGGTCAATTGTAATGATATATTAATATCTTCCTCTAGTACTTAAGTTCATGGGGTCCATATACATCACTATGTATGAGACTTAGAACTTTATAAGCTCCTTCACCTTTTTTAGTAAAAGGTGATTTTGTCATCTTCTCAAGAAGACAAGACTCACAGGCTATCAATGATTCATAATCATTGATGTCGAGATTTTTCTCTCAAACTAACCCATTTATCTTGTTCTTATCAAGATGACTATGCCTATAATGCCAAAGATAGACATCCATGACATAATCTAACTTGAGTGTTTATTAAATGTGTACATTATACTTAACAGGCCATATAGATTTTAAATGTCATTTTTATTGTCCATGTATTATTATAACATTATTCATAATAATATCACAACAATATTCTTTATTGATAAATGATAACCATCTCCGACCATAAGGCCAACAGAGATCACATTTATCATAAATGATGGACAATGGTGATAATCACTCAAAATGTAATCTTTTGGAAATAAGCTTGACAATTCCTTAAGCTATGATTAGAATAGGACTTCCATCCCTAATGTTCACATATTTTTCATCATTTTAAAATATTGCACTTACTTAAAATCCTTGAAACAAATTGCATAGGGCTACCGATATCTAATACCCAGATAGCAGAATAACATATAGAGAAATTTCAAGATGTTATCATATAACATCCTTGATAAGCAACTCTTGCTCATTTCTTTTGTACAGCCTATTATGGTCAAGAAAAGTAAGACAATTCTTCTTCCTATGATCTTGCTTCTAATAGTAGAAGTATTATGCCTGATTTAGATCAATATTGGACTAATTATTTTGACTGGACTCAGAAGCCCCAGTACGAACCCATTGGTACTGCTGAATCAAATTTAACTTTTGATACTAATTATTGAAGTTGGATCCCATAAGTCATCACTGTCTAACAGTGATTGGAGCAATTAGGGTTTAGCTTTAATTTAAGAAAAAGAGAACAATGACCTAGGTATATGAATTATATTAAGCCTAGAGCTTTGGACTTTAGTCTTAAGGTTCTCCCACTATTTTATTTGAATTGGTAGCCTCTACCTCCAATTTGGAGAATTACTTTAGTTTTCTAGTAGGTTCTAGAATCCACATAGACTACACACAAGTCCGACCTTAGTTGGCCAACCCATGTGCATATATGGGTAGATTCATTAACCAATTATTTCTCCAAACAACTTATAGTAATTTAATTTTATCCTAGAAAGCTAATTAGTAGGCTTTGGCCTCCACTGTAAGGATCTGGTTAGGTCCAATCATTAACATGACCATACTTGGTGCATCGAACCAACGGTTGATTAAGTCTAACTTTGGTTGGCCAACCTAACCATCATTAGAGAGATGCTTTTAAGTTATCATATTATGAATGATAATTTCATTAGTCAATAAGCACCAGGCCTTTGGGCCTTCAATGATTATTGAGTTAATGGACCCATTATCATCCAGCTTAATGGAAGGCTATGACTCAGTTATCTCCTTAACTTTATCATTTTAAGGATCTAATAATTTTAGAGAATTTAAATTATTTATGATTTAAGGATAGAAAGGATATGGATCAATTTGCTCTCACTGACTTCACCAAGTCAAGTCCTCCCATTGACTTCTCAAGTCATTAACAAGGACTAAGATCAACATCGATCCATGGTCACCTAGATTAGTCTCACTGAATAAAATCAGTCTCACTAATTTTTTATGTGACATGAATTAGCATGAATCAATAAGCAACCTAATCATGACCTGATTAACCACATTGGCTTGCATTAGACATCATCAAAAATGGTCAAGTGAGTGGGCTGCCAATTAAAAATAATCGATCTAAGATGCTAGACATATCTTAGACACCAATCGATTTATCTATTTTGATTTGGTCTGCCTAAAGACTCAGGCTCGACCACTGAGCCACGATCAGTATCCATTTGTTAGATGTATGGACTTTGATCAACTACAACTATTGAAGTGATCTTTAGAAATGACCTAATCCTAATTAACTATTAAATTGATTTGATCAATTTCTTAACTTAGTCCTTATTTAATCTAACCCTAGGTCTAACCCAGTTAAGGATCTGATCAAAGCTAACCTATTATCCTTTAACTCATATTTTATGAAATTATCTTAGGATCTTCAAATCACAAATCTAGACCGTAAACAATCACTTAATTCATGATTAAGTTCAAAGCTTATGAGTTTGGATTTATGAAACCTTAGAGCTAATTTTTGACTTAATCATTTGAAATATTTTCAAATTATAAACAATTTATATTGAATCATATTCAATATATGATTTTAGATTTGATTTATTTTAATATTTGGTTATATCCTTGGATTTCGAATCTAGAATTTTGTAGAAAGTAAGTTCTCAATTTAAATTCTATAAAATAAATATATCACATACATTCTAGATTCAAAATAAAATTACATATCAACATATGCAATAAGAGGATCTAGATCTAAACATAAAACACATCATATAGATCGGATCATAAACCATTTAAAATTAGATTTAAAATTTAAAAATAAATAATAAACTATTTTAGATCTTTTCTAATATATTTATGATTTAGATTATTTGAGTCAATAGATACTAGGACAACCTCTCCACTATAAGGGATAAATGTTACAGCAGGATAACCTTATTATCAGTATATCCAACCTGATATTATTTAGATCTAATCTAAATAATCTAAAATAAATCTAATATTTATTTAATTTTAAATTTAAGATTAAAAAATAAATCATAAAATTATTTAGATCATATCTAACTTATTCATGATTCAAGAATAGATCAGCATATACTTTGACAATCTCTCCACTGTAAGGAATAAACCTTACAACAGGACAATCTTATAGCAGTATGTGCGACCTTTAGAATTTTATTTTTTAAATTTAATTTAATATAAATATGATCATTTTATAAATAAACATGACTCTGATACCACTAATGAGAAATATGCAGGATTTCATGCATGAATTTCAAAATCTTTTTTGAAATATAACGCAATGAAAGTTGTAAATTAAACCATTTAATGTATAAATGCATATAATCAAATTACTAAATCCTACAACTAGGATCTATAATATGTCATAATGCATTCTTAAACCTGAAAATAAAAGGTTTGGTATTGATCAAATCAATACTCTAGATCTAGAATGATTCTAGATCTGAAACCTAGATCGCATCTAGGTAAGAGAAGAGATCAGATCTCTTATCTTTGCATGGGTCAAAAACTCCATGATTGATTTTTATTGTTGTCTCTAGAGTTGCACATGCATCCAACCTCTATAGGTAATCTATATGAGGCTGCAACAAAATCGAAGATTCATCAAATGAAGATCCGCTCGAAGTGCTAGCTTCTCACGATTTCTTCCTGATGGTTAATCTAAAATTTATTCTTTGGATCTTTTGGACACTCCAAAAGATGAAGAGTATGAGAAGAAATAAGAAATAAATCTAACCTTTGGATCTCCCAAAAATTAGAATTAAAACATATTAGAAAAAGGTCCTGAGAGAAGATAAATCTTCTCTTTCAAGACAACGATGATTGATGTCCTGAAAACATCCTTATGCTAGGACAAGGGAAGACCTTCTCACCTAGATTTTTCCCATGTTTTCAAATCTCATACTCTCAGATTTTTCACATAGAAAAATCTTACAAAATATGGAGAAGAAAGGTTTCCAAATAAATCCTAAGAGAAGACCTTCTCTTCTTCTTTTCTCATTAGGACATGATCAGATCATACCCAGAAAGATCACCATGCCCCAATATCTTGAAGCATAGATCCCCATACACTCTTTCTCTCTCTCTCTCTCTCTCTAATTTTTGTCATATAAAAATCATAAAGAATAAACAAAAGAGGATTAGAAATAAATATCTAAGAGAATAATTTTTCTCTTACCTTTCTCTCTTCAAGACATCAACAATTGATGGCTTGATGAGGTCTTTCCTTCATTGAACTTAGTGTCCAAAGTCTCCCATGGCTCCTCCTATTTTTCTTCTATTTTTTCATGTTTTTTCTAGTTTTTACACATCCTAAACCTGATAAGAGGCATCCTCCATTTTATGTATGGAAGACTAGATCAAAACCTAGTCTTAATAGGAGACCAAGGAGGAGTTTTGGGGCCGTCCAACTCTTGGATGCCTCCCCCTTAATTTTTTGGATGTAATGATCAGAAAACTACATAAAAAACTAAAGCAAATAAGTGTACAAAAGAAAATGTGGCATGAAAAAAAATTCATAATGAAAGAAGGTGTTTTGGAGAATTGGGACTCTTTCAAAAGAAAACAAAACCAAACCACTTACCAAATTTGATCAAATCAAAATTTAATTAATCTCTTCAGATATTTGGTGCATGGAGAAGCTTTTATTAGCAAAGAGAACATCACATAGAGATCTAAAAATAAAATATGGGCATTGACTTTTATTGGTGTAAGGAAGGAGTGAGAGTCCTAGTCTAATTGGGACTCCTCTTGTTTGACTAGGCCAAAACTATTTTAAACCTAATTCAAATTAAATTAAATGCAACCTAATTATGGGTGATCCTTGTCCAACTATAAATCTAATTATATTATATTTAAATTATTTTTAAATCTGATTTAAATCTAAACTCAATTAAAAATTAGGTGCACTAAAATCGTAGTCCAACTTAGATTTATTTTTTCTTGCAATTGGCTTATCTAATAAATCAATTAAACTTAATCTAATTAGGTTTAAATTAATTTAAATTAAATTTAATTCAATTAGACTTGATCTTAGTCTCAATGTTCAATCAAATTAAGCCAATTAGCAATCCAATTTTTAATCAATTCTCTTACAATACTTGCGTTAGGTCAAATATCAATCGTATTGATTGTTTGACCTAAGAACGATTCTTAATCATCGATTAACCATCTGATTATATTACAACCTCTAATATGTGTGACCCTATAGGTTTGAACCTAAGCTGATAGCAAAGAAATCAATTTTTATACTAATTAAAGTAACCATCTAGTAATGGTTTTCGACGTCCAGATAGATCAAATATTTGTAAAGTAATATTCTTAGAATCCTGACCCATGGTTACTGTATAATTCATTTCTTTAAACAATAATCCTCAAAATGACTTTGAGTATGCTGTCAATACTCATACAAGTCATCTTTGTAGTGTCTCAAAATTTTACAAATTCGTTGACTCCTCACGAGGATTATCCAGGCCTAGATTTTGCTAAATTGAAACACATCAAGTCAATCTTTTTCTGAAGTTAATCAGAAGTGGTCAATCCCATCTTGACTGACACACCGACTTAACAAGTACTTGACTGTACCTAAAAATCTTTCGAACCTATATTAAAAATACAAGCAATTGGGCACCAAAATACAGTGAGTTGTTTGCAAGTCATAATGGTGATCTTAGGTCAGAGAGATACTTATATCCGTTAGCCTTAGCTAGCTACTCTTAATAGTAGAGTGCTACATTGGTCACATTCAGTGCAGATGTACTCCTGCATCTCACCTAAATGCCATACCATTGTCTCTACACTATTTGATTATGAGGATAGCCAACACATATGGCATACAGCAACCTACACTTGATAAGTTATCATCTTTATTAATAACTTATCATTTGATCATGAATAATTTTTAAGAACCATCCAATAAATCCTTTTTTATGGATTAATTATGATTCTAAGAACTTCATCATAATTTAGAAGTTCATTTAAGAAAGATAGAACTTCTATGATGAAATAGCCAAATAACTATTATTATTAGATAATTTATATATTAATTTTAATTATCTACCACTTAGATGATTGACTTTAGAATATATTTCCCAACATAAACATGCATCAAATATATCTCATATGTTAATTAAAAATTTTAATCTACTAATTTTAGATCTGATCACATCTGTATACATCTAAAATTATTAATATTAGAATATTAACCAATTAAAAATTAGATCTAACGTAGATCTAAAGAATTACAAATACAGTTCTGATATCAATTATAGGAAATTTCTCATTTTCCACCATAGGATTGATCTAATCTGATTAGATCCTTAAATTTTTTTAAGATTTCTTTACAAAATTTGATTAGATTTGAGAGTTCTCAGATCTGATACTTATGATTTGATATAAAAAAATAAAAATTAAATTAAATTAAAATAATCATTATTACCCGATTAGGGTAAACTATTTATCTTGACGATAATCTGTCAGCATTTGGGGTTCTGGATCTAGCCGCACATGTACCTAACCTCTACCATAGTCCACTTGGGCTAGTTTTAGATGCCTCTCCTTCTAAATTTGATCTCCAAAGATCAGATTAAATCTAGATCTGTGAAGCCTTCAAATGAATCTTCAAAGGAAGCACCTTGTCACTTGATGTAGAAATCCATTCTTTGATCTTTGCTTCAGCTTTGCTCAACAAGTGATCGCTAAACCAACACCCAACCTGGTATAGGCATGGGGAAGAGACAGAAGAGCTCTAAAGGGGGCATAGACATGGTTTTGGTGGAAGCATATAGGCATGGAAGATGAGAGGATGCAAACCATAGGGCACATGGTCTTTAAATAGACTCTGTGCCAACTCTAGATTTCTGTTTGATCAAGCAATCAAATTGCTCGATTAAATCAGATTTTAATCTGATTTACCATGCCAAACACCAAGTCTCTACCTGATTTTGTCACCCAAAAATTTTCAAAATTGCTGCACAAAAATGATAAGGGAGGAGGGTGGCGCAAGCAACTATTCTTCTAGAGTCTTTGATCTCATCAAGACTCTTTAACCTGATCAAATCTAATTTGACTAGGTCAACTTCCTAATCCATATGGGGAACATAACTAGGGGGACATGCACCCTCTCTCTCATGAAAACACCTAGGGGCATGTGCCCCTAGAAAATATCTACGGGGATTTGATAGGGTCAACTTCCTAATCCATATGGGGAACATGCCTAGGGGGACATGCACCCTCTTCTCTCTCATGAAAACACCTAGGGGCATGTGCCCCTAGAAAATATCTATGGGGCACATGCCCCCTATCCTTTCTTTCCTGCATCTGGATCAACCTTTGACCCTTATTCAAAAAGTTTTAGGAATTAACAGTTCTTGTCCTATTCCCATCCGATGGATTAAGACAAGCCTAAATTTGGTTAGGATAATACTTTTCTGACCTAGACAAGCTCTAGTTAGGCTAAGATAGGATTTCTAGGTGAGCCAAATCCAATTTGACTTGAACAATATGACTACAGAAGGAGAATGTTAGGCTCAATCATATGCTAGCATGATTTTCTTGAACCTAATTTGATCTAATCTAAATCAATCATACTAGGTTAGCTCAATTGATGACATCCAGATCCAAACTCTTATTTGTATGATCCAGTTAGGTTTAGTTTCATATGGTAATGAGACATGTTGCGATCTCTATCATCGACATCATCAAAATATCTTTCGATAGACCAAAACTTTTTTGATTCACCCAATTATAATGATCGATCATCAAGATCATTCTAATTGCTCCAAAAATCCACTAGTGACACCTAGTAGTATATGGTGGCAACCCATCAAAATTGAATTCAAATCTCTTGGTGTAGCTACCTATGTGATTTGATTTTTCTGTCATGAGCCCTAACAAGATTTGGGTTAAGGTAAACTCGTCAAACCCAACATCTGTCATATGAATTAATCATTTGACATGAGTTGGATGTGAAAACTTAATAGAAAACTCTTTTCTATTATTTTAGTCTACCATGGCTATGGGCTTAAGGACTCGATCTCATGATCATCATAGGGCTACCCCTCATCTACCGTGGTTGATATATCCAATCTTGGTGCGATCTATTTCCTACAATGAATATGCTATAGCCAACATACACCTTAGAATTTTGAATGGCTAGGAGATCGAGTTATGGTGTAACCAAACTATAACACACTCATGGTAAACTGTCGATGCACCTTAGGTTTAAGAATCAGATACACAACTGCAGCATCGCGCTTAGTCATCAATGAGAAGGTAGACTCCCTTATGACTGCTCGAGATGGTCATGCTCATTTCCATCATTCTCAATGAGTACCTGTACTCTTGCTCAGGTGTCTCCACATCATAGACTCAAAACTCATCTATCCTAAGAAAGCAATCATACACCGATCTTGCAGATTGATCACCATCCTCATGATGATCCTACAATCGGATGCAGTTTATGAGTTAATTATGAAAATATATGTCTTAAATTTTCAACTCTTGAAAATATGAATTATCATGCCTATTAACTCAAAGGATGTATCATAGATACTTTAGACACAATATGATAGAAAATAACAATCCTTTATTAATTTTTAAGTCAAAATTATAAAAAGGCCACTAGAATGAGTATTACATGTGTCAGCCAATCTGGCTTTTGGGCACACATCTAATAGATGTATCCTGCTTCGCTAACAAAATTGGCTATAGTATTCTACTCGAAACTTTTCTAGTAGATTGCTCCTTCTATATAAGGTAAATTCATGATCTGACACTCTCCTGCTATTGTCTTTATCTAACTAAAAACTGAAATCAAAATATTCCATAAGTTTTGAGTCAGTTTTTCCATATATGAGTCACTAGATCTTAGTATTTCTTAAATACTTGAGGATTGTCTATACAATCTTCTAGTGGTTCTCATTTGGATCAGACTGATATTTGCTCATTATCTTTAGGGAGTATGCCATATTTGATCTCGTACATAGATTGGAACAATCCAAGCATCCTTTTAAATCTATCTCTATAGATCTTCATCATTAAGATGTAGGATGCTTTTTCTAAATCCTATATAGAGAATTAAGATGACAGCTAAATCTTTATTCCTTATAATACTAAAATTTCATTCTCGATTAAGAGAATATCATCCACAGACAATACAAGAAATAATACTATAGAACCTTTTGCCTACTTATAAATATAGGGTTCTTCATTCATAACAAGGACATGCATTCAAAATGCATGTTTCAACTATGAGATGATAGACAAATGGGTTTTCTAAGTCTCCACCATCTCCTCTGTAACACGCCACCCCTGAATCTGAGTGATGGTGCCACATCCCACCCTTATCTAAAGATTAAGGAGATTTCTAAACTATAGCTGAATTGCAATATCATTTGAAACCTGCTTTTATTTAATTCTATCAATCCTTCAATCTACAATACAGGCTTTTCAACTAAACATAATCTTTCTTAAAATACCAAACTCAATAATTCAATTAAATCCTTGCTATAAACCACTATCTCAGTTCAACTCATCAAATCACATAAACAACTCAGGATTTCAATAATAAAATAATACTTCATATATATATTCTAGTCATCAACCATCTTTTTAATACATGCTTTTATAAAATAAACTAATATACATACATATACCAGTTTCTAGCTTTATTATCTCAGCTATACGATACTTCTCAAACTACATTTCTTTTACAAGCCATTATCACAAAAATACTTTCTCCACCAGAGGTACTGGTATACCAGCTGATATGAACTTCTGAACCATGCTACTCCAAAAATTGCAATTCGAAAGAGTGAGAGGTGAGACTTGGAATGTCTCAGTGAGTGGATAATCAATCTATCAATAAAAAATAAAAAAAAATAGCTATAATACTCATTATCATAATATGTGATTTATATTTCTGCTACACTACCAACTAAATATGAATGAAATAAGAGTAAAATCATAATTTAATCACTTTACTGAAAGAAAGCTTTATTGAGCTAAAATAAATTATAGTGTACTGATTCATTTGAGATCTATATCTCACATACACACCACTTGTCAATAACACATTCAAAAATAAAAATTATTACTTGCTGGATAAAAATACAACCATATGACCAATAAAACAACATCAAGCTGCTAATTACCACCAACTACACCCCAGCGCACTCCTACAAAGGGCAGTCGATACGATCATACTACAGTATCAAACAAAACTATGGAGGTGCTAGCTCAATAAAATAAAAACTACTAAATACCATCGACTATATCCCAACCTATCCCTACCAAGAGCAGTCGATACGGCCACTACTGAATCAAACAAGACTATGGAGGTGCCAGCTAGATACCATCGACTAGGTCCCAGCACACCATTACCAAGAGTAGTTGATACGACATTGTTAGTATAGAGCCCCACAGGGAAATGTTTCACTATGGAGGTGCCAGCTAAATATTTCTTTTCTATAAGCAATATCACTATTCACCATATAGGTTGATCACTCCTATGGGTCACCTGTTGAAAATCAATTCAATAAAATACTTTCTGCTCAAAGATTGCTTTGCTATTCCTATGGTAATATACATACAAACATATATATAACTTGTCAACCATGACAATCACTTTCATCACCAAAGTTGCAATCATATAATCAATGCAACATAAATGAAGAACAATTCATTTTCAGATGAGTGTCCATAAATCGCTTTAACACATTTCAAAACATCATGCCATACTATTCAAAGTAAATTCATATACTCATATAAAACCCATTTCCTATTTTCCTATTTGCATAAACACATATATATAAGCTAAAAATAATAGAAGTAAACTTACTTTGCATAATTTGTCTCTTTCATAATAAATACCATAAAGAGAATCAGAGTTAGATAGAAAATCAACTCATCTCAACTCAAGCTAGCTACTATGTAGGAACCGATCTAGGGTTCTAGGGTTAGCTTTTGAAACTTTTTCAAAATTATAGTGGAAGAGATGAATTAATCATATTAAATCATGAACAATATAACATAAAATCCTAGATATATGATCCTATTATATGATTAAGGCATGCTAATAAATCAGAATATAAAATATCAAAAAAATTGCATATGAATCATATCAATAGCAGACTACTCTAGATCAGATCTAGACATGTAATAGGAAGATCAGATCAACCTTAATTTTGAATCTTGAGTTTCTTAACTCATTGATCTGGGCCTAAAATGGTTGCTCTAAGCTGCACATATATCCGACCTCTACGAGTTATCCACACGAGCCCTCGATTGCAGATCTGAAGTTCAATGCCTGAAAATCAGCACAGTATGCTAGCACTGTACTGATCCTTCTCCAACGGTCGATCTGGATATTCTTTCTTTCAAGCTTGGACTTTCAACTTTTTAAAGTTGAAGGAGATGATTCATGATGTTGAGACACCTCTCAAACACTCACAAAGATGGAGAAATAGGAGTGGAAGAAAAAAAAAACCTAGAAGAAGACCCTCTTCTTCTTCTTTCTTCTCTTACCAAAGCACCTTGATTGGTACCTTTACAAAATCCCACACTCTAGGATTCTCTTATAGATTTTTAATGCCATAAATGATCTCTCTCAGATGTGTAATCCATAAAAAAATTAGGTCAAAATAAATTTTATATAAGGAGAAATAGAGGAATCCTTGACTAGGTTAAATACCTAGTCAAGAGTTATCCAAATAGGGCTAGACTTGGGGTGCCCAACTTTTGGGCTCCCTCTCCTTTATTTTTTGCATGGACTAATGGAGAATGTTGCCCAAAAAGGCCTCTAAAAGCCACAAAAATTTTAGAGGAAAAATAGGGATGTGGACGGCACAAAATAGGAAGTAGTTTTGGTTCCTCGAAACTCTATCTCATAGAGTTTAAATCAACTCAAACTCTTCTTTTGAGTTGATCAAAATATCTAAATACCATATTTGAGATAAATGAAGCAAGGGGGCATGTGTGAACATCTGGAGAGAAATATTTCCATGGAAAAATCCAACAAAAATGGCATGGGAGGTGTTGGGGCTAAGGTGGCACAAGGAGATAGGAGTCCTAGTCTCACTAGGACTCTTAGTTCGACTTGGTCCAACCTGATCCTTGGATCAAATTGATAGGAACGCGATGCTGTCGTTAAGACACTGTGTTTATCAGTTTAATCCGACTTCTTAAAATTATTGAAAATGCGTAGATAGTAATGAGTCGGATCGAATCCATAGGGAAGGTAGTGTTTTTAGATTTGAAATCTTTGATTTTTGAAAAGAAAAGAAGAAAAGGATTTTTGGAATCAAAAGTTAAGTCGAAAAATTAAAAGCAAAAATTAAAAGGTGCAGGAATTTAAACTTGGTACTAAGATCTACTAGTAAGATCTTAGCATCTACTTGCAAAGCAATAATTTAAAGTGTAGAAATTAAATTGTAATAAAAATAAAAAGCAAGAAATTAAAATGCAAAAATAAAATTTTTATTAACTAGAATTTTTGAATTTAAATACATAAAATTTAAAAAGAAAAGATAATAAAAAAAATAGCCTGATCTCTGATCTTGGATCGGCATTGGCAGAAAGATGGTGTAGAAGCTCGGCTCTTCTTCTCGGCACCCGTTGCTTCGAAGCAGCCTTTAACCCATAGCCTGGCTTCGCCCTGTACCAAAGCTTCACCTTGATCGGAGATATTGATTTCTGGAGGCCTAGGGTCCTTTTTATAGTGCTAGGAGGGCTGGATATTTTTTTCTAAAGGCAATGTGGGACTAATGAACTTTGTAATCATCAAAATTTGAATAAAATTTGAATTAAAATAGCTCTGATATGTCTCTGATAAATCTGATAAAATCCAGTCATTCAATAGAAATCCAACGGTCCAAAAATCATCAAAATCGGATGCAGATCAACTCAGATCGGGTCAGATTAAATTTTGGCCATCCGATCGTGCTTCATCGAGGAAATCTGGCCGCAAATCATGCTTCGGGGGTCCTGATCACCATCGGGAGCATTCTGGACCATCGGATCGAAGCTGGAATCAGGCACTGCCATCCGATGGTGATCCAAGTGAAATTGGCAACCAAAAAAAATGCTGACCGTCCGATCTTAACCGCAATCAACCGCAGCCGTCCGATCGCGCAATCACTGTTCCCATGGACCGCGTAGACCGGCCGCACCGCACACCGCAACCAATCAACACTTCTGTCATCGAGTGAAATGACCAGATTGCCCTGTGAGCCGCGATAAATTTCTGTAGACCCTTTAAGGGTCTAGGTCCACCACGTGGCAGGCTCTGATTCGCCGGATTTTGCTGAGCTGGCGGTCCACGCCTGGATCGTAGACCGACTGATGGCTTCAACGGCTGAGTCGGCTTTGATGGCTTGGCTTGGCTTGGTGGCTCGGCTTGGCTTGGTGGCTCGGCTTGCGGAGCCGACTGAGCCATTTTCTTTTTTATTTAATTTTTATTTATTTTATATTTTTAAAAATTCATATCTTTTCCATTTTAGCTCTATTTTTCTTGAAATTTATTTCATTGTGATCAAAAAAATGAGCTCTTTCTATTGATAATAAAATTTTATTTTTTAATTTTTATTATTTTTTAATTAATTTTTTAATTAATAAAAATATGAATTTTTCAAAAATTATATATAAATTGAATTAATAATTCTTAAAAATTAATATAAATTAATTAATAAATTAATACTTTTATTGATGAATTTATGATGCTTATCACACCCCCCAACTTAAGCTTTGCTCATCCTCGAGTAAAGAAAGAATTTAGTTTTAAATACCTTTTAACTTTAGAGTTTCGAATTTTACCTAAGCAATTTTCAAAATGGCCATTGATATTCAGTAGAGCTTAAATGAGACATATCATTGGGGTATTAATACTTATCAATAGAAAAATTAAGTAAAGAACATTAAATTTTTCAGAACTTTTTCTAAATTATTCCACTTTTATCTCTGATTTGTCTAAACTTTCATATAGGCAGGTGTATTGCTACTTCCATCCTTCATTTATTAATTTTTATTTTCACATTGCCCACTTTTTGATGCGAATATCATTGCTTACTTAGGCAACGGGATCCCGGTTACTCGGTGGGAAACCAATGTTTCTTTTTTTTTTTTTTTTTTTTTTTTTTTAACGTTGTACCACTATTGAGTGTCTTAACTCCTTAAGCTTTCTATTTGATCCATGTAGCGAGTCTTGGGCCAATGACTCCCAAACCAGTTGGCTTTAGGGCACTAGGTATAGAATACCCCTCGGGCTTACTAGCTCGAATCAAATAGGCTACGAGTTAAGACTAGCTTTACAACGAGCTTCTTTGCCCTTCCCACCTTTTGACGCGAAACTCAATGCTTGCTTAGGCAAAGAGGCCCGGTTACTCAGTGAGAAGTACTTGGAAACTATTTTATTAAAATAAATTTTTATATGAAGAAACGTATAGTTACCCTACACAAGCCTATAAAAAGTAGACTTTTCTTTGATGCTAGTAGAAATAATTAGAAATGCTCCAAGGAAAAAAAATTTTATGTTCTAGACTTAACTCTTTATTGAATTTTCTTAATACTTGATTCCTCAATATCTCACAGATTCTCTGATCTGTGCATCAATTTTCTTTTAAAAATGCTTAGTTTAATTCGATTCTTAAGCATAATCAGGTATCTAAATACTAAATACTAACTTTTTTCGAGGACTTAAAATTTTAAAATTTTTTTTATTTTTCTCTCCCCCTAACTTAATCGACATTGTCCTCAATGGAGAAGAAAAAATAAAGGATGTAATAAAGAACATGAAAGAATACACCTAACTCAGTATATTTTTTTTTTGGTCCAGCACATGCCTTTGAAAATTTGAGCTCTTCCCTCCAACTTATTCAAATTATCCTAAAAATAAAATAAACTAAAAAGATAAATTAGATAAAAACTAAATATTGGGTTGCCTCCCAACAAGCGCTAAGTTTACCGTCTTCAGCCAGACACAATGCAGCTCACTATCCTGTGTCGAATATTGGATTGACAAATTCCAATGGTTTTGGATTGCCAATCTCAGAAAGTTGATTTTTAATCCCATTATTGATATATTCACTATTAATTTTTGGGATATATTTTATGATTCCATTCTCAGACCCATGTTTATTAAGAATTACTCCTATTTGTTCTTCTAAAATGCTCATGAATGGAGTTTTAGGAGTTAAGTTTGATTCAATGGGTGCTGGAATGGTGACTAAAGGCGATTTTAATTCTGGAGGTAAATTAATGTGATCCTGCTTAAACAACTCCATTGACATTTCATTACATGCCTTTTGATTTTTATAAGAAGAACCAGCTTCTAGGGTTGAAGGGAATAGGACATTAGGTTTATAAGTCTCGGGTAAATCATCTATTCTCTTTTTCCCTTATTTCTATCTCATTTAAACTGGAACTAGCATCAGTACTAATTCCTGGCTTGGGTTCTTCTATGTGGTTAGTCTCAGTACTAACCAGTTTCTCTAAATTTTTATTTTGGCTAGCATCAGTACTAGCCTCTCTCACCTGGTCTTGGTATGGGTCCATAAGAATCCTATAGCTTTTAAGTTCAGAAATTACTTTGGTATTCTCAAATTGAAGATTCTTAAGTGAGAACATTAAATTGATAACTTTAATCCAGATGGTTGGTGGACATTAGGTGGGTTGTTTGAAATTGGTAGGTTCGGTAGTTGATCTAGTTCTCTCCTCATGTTAGACTCAACTAATTATCCAATTTGAGCTTCTAGTCTAGCGATTGATTGTTGTTGAGTTAGAATTAATTGTTGAAGTTGGTTAAATCTATCATCAGCTAGATTGGTCTGTTGAGGAGGTGGGTATGAGGGCTGATTATAATATGATGGCTGGTTAAACTGACTAGGCTGACCATTATTATAGGCATAATTTTGATAATTTTGCTCAAGTGAAATTTGGGTCTGAGCCTGAGTCTGTTGGGATGTCCAAGAAAAATTAAAGTTACTCCAATCTGAATTATATGAATTTGAAAATGGGTCATTAATCAATTTGGAGTATCCTTGAGTAGCTTGAACTTGTTCTTGGATAAAATATGGAAACTGTGCAGTCATAGGACATTCACTTACATGATGGGTTGGGCTAGCACAGCTTGAATAAGTCTCCTGATAATTAGAAGATGATGTGAATTGTGCAGGAGATTGTTGACCTAGAATTAGAAGTTGATCTATTTTTTGAGCAAGAAGGTCAACTTTACCTAATTTTTGGACTATTAGGTTCAGATTAGCCATTTGATTATTATGGTTGGGTTCAACTAGATCAGGTAAAGTAATTTCCTACCATATATGTATTAATGCAACCCTAACGTATTGTTCAAATAAAAATTTTAGAATTTTTTTATTTTTTTTATAATTTTTTATTATTTTATTATATTAAAGATTAATTATTTTATTTATTAATTAAGTCTAAATTATTTTTTTAATATTTTTTAGTTAGTTAAATTTAATTTTTATTTTATTTTATTTTATTTTATTTTTTTAGAGGAGAAAGGAAAAAGAAAGAAAGAAAAGTTCTAAAGAAGAGATCCTAAGGAGTCCTAGAACTAAGAAGAAAGAGAAGAATTAGGTTTAATTAGATTTAATATTGGTTAGCAATCAAGTTGGTCAATCAATCCTGACTAAAGGTTGTCCTAGATCTAGACAGCTCCTAACTGCCAAGGTCACCTTCAAGCCCTCCAAGTGTAGGATTAGCCAATCAACTAGCCAGGTAAGTGTAAGGTCGGTGGGAGTCCCCCCGTTGCTTGCCTTAGACACCAATTGTGCTTGGCCAGGTAAGCGAACGGAACCAATTAGAAACCACCTTCCTTCGGGCCCAATCGTCCCTGAACCACTTTCCTAGACACCAGTCAAATTGACTTATCCTAACCCGGTTCAACTCTTAGGATTCCTTATCCTATTGAGCTCGAGTTCCTAGGGTTGATGTCTAATTGATTTTAAAATTAAAGGCTTAGGTCAATGCAGGATGCTTGGTTGGTTGTTTGTGGGCTAAGGAAGGGTGATCAAATCCCCACCTTATCTTGTTTAATTGGGTTGTGCCCTTAATTTGATTTAATATGAATATGCACGAAAAAAAATTCAATCAAAGGGTTCTATGCAATTTAAACTAGATGCATGTAACTAATTGTATTCTGAAAGGCTTACCTTGCCTCCAGCAATCACCAAAAAAAAATAAAAATAAAAATAAAACTAATATGATGCATGCTCTAAACAGTTAGGATTTCTAATCTTATCATGAGATTTTTTAATTAGGTTTAAATAAATATTTTTTTAAATTAATTTAAAAATAAAATAAATAAATAAATAAAAAGGAAAAGAGGACTAGGGTTAGGATTGATCTCACCAAAATTTGATGCTTTCTTCGTTTTCTCTTTTTTTTTCTACAAAATAAATAAAAAAAATTAGTAAGCAATATTAAAAAAATAATTAATAATTTACAAAAAAAAAAAAAATCAAAAAAGAAATCAAAGAAAAAAAATAGCATCTATTCCTTCCCCGGCAACGGTGCCAAAAACTTGATAGGAACGCGATGTTGTCGTTAAGACACCGTGTTTATCAGTTTAATCCGACTTCTTAAAATTATTGAAAATGCGTAGATAGTAGTGAGTCGGGTCGAATCCACAGGGAAGGTAGTGTTTTTAGATTTGAAATCTTTGATTTTTGAAAAAAAAAGAAGAAAAGGATTTTTAGAATCAAAAGTGAAGTCGAAAAATTAAAAGCAAAAATTAAAAGATGTGCAGGAATTTAAACTTGGTACTAAGATCTACTAGTTAGATCTTAGCATCTACTTGCAAAGCAATAATTTAAAGTGCAGAAATTAAATTATAATAAAAATAAAAAGCAAGAAATTAAAATGCAAAAATAAAATTTTTATTAACTAGAATTTTAGAATTTAAATACATAAAATTTAAAAAGAAAAGATAATAAAAAAAAGCCTGATCTCTGATCTTGGATCGGCATTGGCAGAAAGATGGTGTAGAAGCTCGGCTCTTCTTCTCGGCACCCGTTGCTTCGAAGCAGCCTTTAACCCATAGCCTGGCTTCGCCCTGTACCAAAGCTTCACCTTGATCGGAGATGTTGATTTCTGGAGGCCTAGGGTCCTTTTTATAGTGCTAGGAGGGCTGGATATTTTTTTCTAAAGGCAATGTGGGACTAATGAACTTTGTAATCATCAAAATTTGAATAAAATTTGAATTAAAATAGCTCTGATATGACTCTGATAAATCTGATAAAATCCAGCCATTCAATAGGAATCCAACGGTCCAAAAATCATCAAAATCGGATGCAGATCAACTCAGATCGGGTCGGATTAAATTCTGGCCGTCCGATCGTGCTTCATCGAGGAAATCTGGCCGCAAATCGCGCTTCGGGAGTCCTGATCACCGTCGGGAGCATTCTGGACCATCGGATCGAAGCTGGAATCAGGCGCTGCCGTCCGATGGTGATCCGAGTGAAATTGGCAATCCGAAAAAAATGCTGACCGTCCGATCTTAACCGCAATCAACCGCAGCCGTCCGATCGCGCAATCACTGTTCCCATGGACCGCGTAGACCGGCCGCACCGCACACCGCAACCAATCAACGCTTCTGTCACCGAGTGAAATGACCAGATTGCCCTGTGAGCCGCGATAAATTTCTGTAGACCCTTTAAGGGTCTAGGTCCACCACGTGGCAGGCTCTGATTCGTCGGATTTTGCTGAGCTGGCGGTCCACGCCTGGATCGTAGACCGACTGATGGCTTCAACGGCTGAGTCAGGCTTTGATGGCTTGGCTTGGCTTGGTGGCTCGGCTTGGCTTGGTGGCTCGGCTTGCGGAGCCGACTGAGCCATTTTCTTTTTTATTTAATTTTTATTTATTTTATATTTTTAAAAATTCATATCTTTTCCATTTTAGCTCCATTTTTTTTGAAATTTATTTTGTTGTGATCAAAAAAATGAGCTCTTTCTATTGATAATAAAATTTTATTTTTTAATTTTTATTATTTTTTTATTATTTTTTAATTAATAAAAATATGATTTTTTCAAAAAATATATATAAATTAATTAATAATTCTTAAAAATTAATATAAATTAATTAATAAATTAATACTTTTATTGGTGAATTTATGATGCTTATCACAAATTAAATTAGAATTTAATTAATTCAATTAGATTAGATCTTATTCTAACTAATAATCTAATTAAATCAAATTAAATTAGATTTAATTTTGATTTAATTTTTTAATTAAATTAGAAATTGGGTTGATATAAGTCCTAATTGAGCTATGACTAGTTCTTCCTTACAATTTGCTCATCCAATAAACCAATTGAACTTGATCCAATCAAGTTCAAAGTAAATTTAATTAAATTATATTTAATTAGACTTAATCTTAGTACTCTAGCTTAATCAAATTAAGCTAATTAATAATCAAATTGCTAATCAATCCTCTTATAATAATTGCACTAGGTCAAATATTAATCGTATTGAATGTTTAATCCTAGAATGATTCTTAATCATGGATCAACCATCCGATTAGATCGAGAACTCTTATGTGTGTGACCCCATAGGTCCAAACAATTAGAAAATATATCATAAAGCTAATCATCTAAGTGGTAGATGATTGAAATTAGTATATAAATTATATAATAATAATAGTTATTTGGTTGATTCATCATAAAAGTTCTTAAATGAATTCATAAATTATGATGAAGTCCTTAGAACCATAATCAATCGGTAAAGAAGGATTTATTGGATGGTTCTTAAATTATTCATGATCAAATGATAAGTTATTAATAAGGATAATAACTTATCGAGTGTAAGTCGCTGCATGCCATATGCGTTGGTTGTCCTCGTTACCAAGTGGTGTGAAGACACTAGTATGGTGTTGCCCAGATAGACAACCCAAGAGTGGGGGGGTGAATTAGATTTTCAAAATTAAAATAAATATGTGTAGTGCTAAATGATTAAAACATAAGTGAATCAAGTGTAAGAGCAAATAGAAGACCCAATTAAGAGCACACACCTAAACAAGAGAATTTAATAGTGGTTTGGTGCTCTCCCAACACCTACGTCCACTCTCCAAGCACACTCTTGGAAATTTCACTATAATCCCATAAGATTACAGTTGGATAATTTTTTTGGGCTCACTATCCAATAACTCAGTTGATTTTTTCCTAGGTTTACCAGCCATAATTATTATAAGAATCAGACGAATCAATCTAAATAAACAGAGGAGAGAAAAAGACCCAAAACCCAAATTTCAGCCTCTGCTAAAACTAAGTACATGGAAAGAGGAAAAAAAAATTTATAACTCAAAATGCCCCTTTGAATGAGCAAAAAAGTTGTCCTCACAGTTCGTTGAAAGCCTCTTTGAATGTGTGGAGTTAATGCACTTGAGAATTCTTCAAAGCTTGAGAGAATAGATTGATTGAAAATTGGATATTCGTTTAAGAATAGAGCATGCTTTTTTTTCTTATTTTTCTCTTCTTTTAAAAATTAATCTTTCTTTCTTTTATATCTCCAACATTTTCTTTTCTTTTGTGATGATTGGAGTTTAGAAAAAGCAAAATCTGAACATTGGAGAGTAGCAACTAGCCATTGGAATGAAAAAAATCCAACCTGGAATGTCCCATCAAAAGGCTGTCACCATGTCTTGAGACCTCTCGATTTGTCTCGAGACATCTCGTCAGGTTATGAGGTCTCTTGGATTGATCAGGAGAGCTCTCATCTTCATTTGCATGAAAAATCAACTTTCTAGAAGAAACAGCTCGCCTGAGATCGAGATGTCTCGGTTATGAACGAGATATCTCACTGGAACCACGAGACCTCTCGGATATCCTACGAGATCACTCACTCTCAGAGCATAGAAACTATATTTCTATCGCCTGAGATCGAGATATCTCGAGATTCACTCGAGACTTCTCAAAATCGAGTCAGAACTACATTTGCTGCATGCCAGTCCACTCAAGAGCTCTCAAAAAAAATTTGAGATGTCTCGAAGATTGCACCAAGGCAATTTTAGGAGATTTGAATTTTATTTGATTTTCACTTTGTGTCTTCCTTATTTTGGTCAAATAGCTCTCTTTCTTTTGATATTGGAATACTTAAAAGTAAAATATATTAGTAATCACTTGCTTTAATGTTTTGTCATCATCAAAATCACTTAGGGGGTCAACAATCTCCCCCTTTTTGATGATGACAAAACATTAAGCAAGCCATAAAAGAAATGTAATCAATGTATATCAAGAACTAATGAATGCAAAATTTTTGTGCTAAAGCTCCCCCTTAGTGTATGCTCTTATGAAATGAATAGGATTTGAATAACATTCTTTTCATTTTATATTTGTTCATTTCAATCATTTTATTTTCTAAAAATTTTTTTTTATGAATTTATATTTTTGATTTGAATGATTATACGTTTGTATTTTGTATGTTAGATTTAATTATACATTTGTGTATTTCTTCTTAATATTTCTCATCCTTTTTGTTAGCATCAAAATCACAACAATGAGAGAATCATGAAAAGGCAAGAGCATGGTCCTATAGGTGGACCATTGCCTCTTCTAAAAGGCAATTGCCTATTAGAAGGAGTGGTTACGGGGAGAAATTAGGATAAAAATAAAATTTTAAGCTTTTTTTTTCTTGATTTTTCAAGATTGAATTAGGAGTATTTAGGATAACAGAGAGAGACCAAAAAATAATCCAAAAAAATTAAGATTAAATATTTTTATAAAGGATCACATATGCCAAGTTCACCCCAAATTTTAGAGAATCTATCTTCACTTAAAGGTTTTGTAAAAATGTCAGCTAATTAATTTTTAGTTGAAATAAATTCAAGCACAATGTTATTATTTTGAACATGATCTCTAATGAAATGATATCTAATTTCAATGTATTTGGTTCTTTAATATTGAATAGGATTTTTTGTTAGGTTTTTGGCACTAGTGTTATCACATTTAATAGGTATCTTGTTTTGCTTAATTTGAAAGTCTTTGAGTTATTGTTTGAACCAAAGTATTTGAGAACAACAACTCTCCGCAGCAACATATTCGGTCTCGATCGTTGACAGTGCTATAGAGTTTTGCTTTTTGCTATACTAAGAGATCAAGTTCAACCCTATAAATTGACAAGTGCCACTAGTACTCTTTGTATCAATTTTACATCCTCCATAGTCTGCATCAGTGTATCCAATCAATTCAATGAAAGATTATTTTAAGTACCAAAGACCTAAGTTGTGTGTGTAGATCAAATATCTAAAAATTCTTTTAACAGCTAATAAGTGTGATTCTTTAAGATTAGATTGAAATCTAGCACACATGCACATACTAAATAATATATCAAGCCTACTTGCAGTTAAGTAAAGTAAGGATCCTATCATACCTCTGTAAAGCTTTTCATTTACATTCTTACCATTCTCATCTTTGTCAAGTTTGCAAGAAGGGCTCATGGGTGTGTCGATTTTCTTTCTATTTTTCATGCCAAACTTCTTGAGCATCTCCTTGATGTACTTTATTTAGCTAATGAAAATGCCTTCCTTTAATTGTTTGACTTGTAGTCCAAGGAAGAAATTCAGCTCCCCCGTCATGCTCATTTCAAATTTACTCTGCATCAATTTAGCAAACTCTTGACAAAGAATTTCATCAGTAGCTCCGAATATGATGTCATCCATATATATTTGAACTACAAGAAGGTCATTATTTTTCTTTTTCAAAAATAGTGTGGTGTCTACACTTCCTCTAATAAAATCATTTTGTAATAAGAATTTGCTCAATCTCTCATACCAAACTCTAGGTGCTTATTTAAGTCCATAGAGTGCTTTATTTAACTTATATACATGATTGGGAAGTGAGTGATTTTCAAATCTAGATGGTTGTTTTACAAATACTTCTTCGATAATATAACCATTTTAAAAAGGTGCTTTTCACATCCATTTGAAATAATTTAAAATTCATATAATAGGCAAAAGCAAGTAACAATCTTGTAGCCTCTAATCTTGCTATAGGTGCATATGTTTCATGAAAGTCAATTCCTTCTTCTTGATTATATCCTTTAGCAATAAATTTAGCTTTATTTTTTATGACATTACCATGTTCATCTAATTTATTTCTAAATACCTATTTTGTACCAATTATAGGATGATTTATGGGTCTGTTTACAAGAGTCCATACATTATTTCTTTCAAATTGGTTTAGTGCATCTTGCATGGCTAGCATCCAATTAGAGTCATGTTCAGCTTCTTCTATGTTTTTAGGTTCTATTTAAGAAATAAATGCAAGGTAATCTAATGTATCCTTAAAAGAGAATCTAGTTCTTATCCTTTATGAAGGATCACCTAAAATCAATTACTTTGGGTGATTATGTGCATACCTCCACTTCTTGGGTAGATCTCTATGATCATTAAATGCTTCAATCTCAACATCCTTATCTTGTTCAATGATTATTGTAGAGTTATCTTTGTCATGAATGATGTTGTCCCTTAAGTTTAGCTCCTTCATTCCATCTTCAAAAATTTCTGTATCATCATCAAAAACATCTTTTCTTCTCGAAGAATGATTGTTAGCTTCATCAAAAATGACATGTATTGCTTCTTCAAAAACTAAAGATTGTTTGTTGAAGACTCTATATGCTTTGCTAGATATAGAGTATCCAAGGAATATACCTTCATCTGACTTAGCATCAAATTTGCCTAAATTATCTTTACCATTGTTATGAATAAAATATTTGCAACCAAAAATATGAAAATAATTAATATTAGATCATTTTTCTTTCCAATGCTCATAGGGGCTTTTCTTTAAAATCGACCGAATACAAACTCTATTTAGTATGTAACATGCTGTGTTAATGGCTTCAGTCCAAAAGTATTTGGGTAGATTTCCTTCACACAATATGGTACGGGCCATATCAACTAAGGTTCTATTCTTTCTTTCAATAACTCCAATTTGTTGAGGGATTCGAGGTACTAAAAAATTATATTCTATACCATATTCATTGAAAAATTCTTCAAAATATTTATTTTCAAATTTTATGCCACGATCACTATGGATACATACCACAGTAGAGTTCTTTTCATTTGTTATTTTCTTGTAAAACTTTGAAAATAATGAAAGTGCTTCATGTTTGTGAGCTAAAAATAGAACCCAAGTGAAATGAGAATAATCATCAACAATTACTAGACCATACTTCTTTCCTCCTAGGCTTGTGGTCCTAGTAGGTCCAAACAAATCCATAAGAATCAATTCAAGAGGCCTAGAAGTTGAAACTACATTTATGGATTTGAAACCCCCCCTAGTTTGTTTTTCGAATTGGCAAGCATCACAAATATGATCAATTTGAAAATTTAGTTTTGGTAGCCTCTTAACTAAGTCTTTATTATGCAATTTATAAAGAGTTTGCATGCTAGCATGACCTAATCTTCGATGCCAAAGCCAACTAGTTTCTTTTATGTTAGCATTCATTGCAACTAGGTATTGGCCACTCTTCATGGCAATTTCATCAAGATTCACCATGTAGATGTTCCCATGCCTAAATCCAATAAATTTTAAACTATCATCCAAGGAGCTAGATACTTTGCACAAAGAAGATTCAAATGAGACTTTAAAACATCTATCACATAGTTGACTAATACTAAGCAAGTTATATTTTAAATTATCAACTAATAATACATTATCTATAAAGGTCGAAGGAGTAATCTGAATTTTACCATAGCCAATTATTTTACCTTTGCCATTATCGCCAAAGGTGACTACTCCCCCTTCCTTTCTTTCTAGGGTGATGAATTATTGCTTCTTACCCGACGTATGCCTTGAGCAGCCACTATCAAAATATCAATCCCATTTTGTTCCTTAGGCTGCAAGGCATTCTTGCACAAATAATCAAGAGATAGTTTTAGGTACCCAAGTCTTCTTGGATCCTTTAGGGTTAGTAGACATGGTTCCTTTTAGAATCCAAATGCTTTTAACATGCTTTTTATTAACTCTTCTAGTATTGCATTCAAAAGCCTTGTGTCCTACCTTTTTGCATTTAAAGCAAATGGTATGAGAAGTGCTATTAGTGATGGGTGCAGTGAAGAAATTTTTTAGAAACTTGGTTTTGTCTTTGAGTTTATATCACAGTCCGGCATTATCATAAACTCTTCTTTGACTATTTAAAATCATTTGCAATTTTTTAGAACTACAAGTAAATTTATCAACTAAAGGCTTTAATTTATCCAATTCATCTTTTAAGATTTTATTTTCTTCTTTTAACTTATTGTGGCTACTAATTACCTCTTCCTTCTCTTTCAAGAGTGTTTGAGTCATTTTCTTAAGATTTCTATTTTTTGAGCTTATCTTTTTGAAATCTTTCATCAAATCATAAAAAGCATCTTGAAGCTCATCAAAGATAAAATCTGAATCAAAAGTGGAGCATACCTCATCATCTTGTGCCATGAAATACAAGTTTGCTTCATTTTGATTTTCTTCCTCCGTGCTTGACTCGTTGCTGTCACTCCAAGTTGCTAACATGGCTTTGTTTTTTGTTCTGTTTGGCCCCTTCTTCAATAAAGGACATTCAGCCCTAAAATATCCTAGCGTCTTACATTCATAGCAAGTGGGCTGATTTCTCTCTTTTTCTTTCTCCTTCTTCCTACTGGCTTCTCCTCTAATGAAGTTTCTCTTCTTGAATCTTTGTCTTCATCTTTCCATAAATTTGTTGAATTTTCTGATCACCAAGGCCACGTCTTTATCAATTTTCTCACTGGTGGACAGATTATCTTCTTCTTCATCAGCCATGGATTTCAGCACTATTGTCTTCTTCTTTTTGTTATCTTCCTCATTGTGCCGACTCATGGCTAGCTCATGTGTCATCAAGGATCCAATGAGCTCCTCTAGTGGTAGTATGTTCAGATCCTTTGCCTCTAGAATGGCTATTACATTGGCTTCCCATGACCTAGGTAAAGACCTAAGGATCTTTCTCACCAATTCACTGTTAGTGTAAACTTTACCTAAGCTTTTTAAACCATTTATAATATCAGTGAATCTTGTGTACATCTAGTGACAGATTCAATGGGGTCAATTTTAAATGACTCATATTGGTGAACTAGCATGTTGATTTTAGTTTTTTTTACTTGATTTATCCCTTCATGTGCGACCTTAAGTCTGTCCTAAATTTTCTTTGTAGAATTATAAGTGGAGATTCAGTTAAACTCATTTGCATCAAGGGAACAATAGAGTACATTCATTGCCTTGGCATTTAATTAGACAAGTTTCTTATCCGTTTCATCCCAATTCTTCTCCAACTTAGGAGAGGATGTGCCATTCACAATGATTGTAGGTGTGTGTGGGCCATTAACAATGACACTCCATATGTCATAGTCAAGGGCTTGAATAGAAATATGCATGCGAGCTTTGCAATAGGTATAGTTGGACCCATTGAAAAGAGGTGGCCTATTTATAGATTGCCCTTCGGCAAGTGAACCTCCTAGTTGGGTTGACATGATCTGTGTCTCTAGTTGATAAGATCAATAATTAGTAGAGAACCAAGGCTCCGATACCAATTGTTGCCCAGATAGACAATCCAAGAGGGTGGGGGGGTGAATTGGGTTTTCAAAAATTAAAACAGATATGTGTAGTGCTAAATGATTAAAACCTAAGTGAATCAAGTATGAGAGCAAATAAAAGATATAATTAAGAGCACACACAAACAAAAGAATTTTATAGTGGTTCGATGCTCTCCCAGCACCTACGTCCACTCCCTAAGCACACTCTTTAGAATTTCACCATAATCCCATAAGATTACAGTCGGATAATTTTTTCAAGCTCACTATCAAAAAGTTCAGTTGGTTTTTTCCTAGGTTCACCAACCACAACCCTTACAAGAATTAAATGAATCAATTTGAATAAATAGAGGAGAGAAAAAGTCCCAAAACCCAAGTTTCAGCCCCTACAGAAACCAAGTACACGAAAAGAGGAAAAGGAATTTTACAACTTGAAATGCCCCTTTGACTGAGTAGAAAAGTTATCCTTGCAATTCGTTGAAAGCCTCTTTGAATGTGTGGAGTTAATGCACTTGAGGATTCTTTAAAGCTTGAGAAAACAGATTGATTGAAAATTGGGTATTCGTTCAAGAATAAAGCATGCTTTTCATTCTCTTATCTTTCTCTCCTTTTAAAAAATAATCTTTCTTTCTTTTATACCTCCAACATTTTCTTTTTCTTGATGATTATTGGAGTTTAGAAAAAGCAAAATCTGATCGTTGGAGAGCAGCAACTGAAGGGTAAAACCCTATTTCTCAGGTCAGGTTCGTTCAGATCTGATTGAATCAAGAGAGATATTTCAAAAATTTTTCTCTTGGATCTAGATCAGATCTGAGACTTTTCAGATTTGATATTATTGATCTAATAAAGGAAAATAAAATAAAAACAAAGGATAAATTAAATCTAAATTAATTTTATCTTATAGCAGGTAATCAAACTACCCTATGATGATCCTGATGTCTTCCTAAGGTTTTAGATCTAGCCACACAAGTGCCTGACCTCTACCGATATTCACTCGGATGGGATCTAGAGATCTTCTTCTTCTTTATTACTTCTCCAAATATTAGATCAGGATCTGATTTAGAAGATCTTCAAAACTCCTTTTGAAGATTGGGTGTCATCTCTTGCAGCAGTGCTGCCTTCTTACTTTCTCATCGCCTTTCTCTTGTTTGGATCGCACCAAACTAAAGCCCAAAGGTTCTTGGGCATGGATAGGAGAGAGAAGAACTAAAGATGGCATGGACGAGGGAGAGGAGCAGCCTTATGGCATGCACAATAGGTTAGAGATCTAAATCCTAGGTGTAGATAGGGTTTATATTGACCTTGCTGTGCCATGCAGTGCCACATCATCTCGATCAATCATGGCCTTTTGTACAATCAGATCTAAATCTGATTGGTGGGAGACATCATCTGATTCAATCAAATGAGAGCCCCTCTGAATCATCCTTAGATGGTGCCAAGACTGGTCAAACAAGTCTCTTTGGCACCATGCACTTTGATTCCCTGAAGCAACTGGAGTCCTATCCGTATGGGACTCCGGGCATTATCCACATGGGGTTCAGTAGGGGGATAAGGTCCAAAATTCTCTCCTATGAGTGCATGATACATGGGCAGATGTCTAAGTGTCAAAAGTCAATATTTGACCAAAGTCAAAAGACAAGATTTAGCAGATGACGAAAATTGGTAGGTGTTGTCTCAAATTTATCTCATAAATTAAGACAATCCGTTTCTGATCTGGAAAAACTTCAGTCAGACCAAGTAAAGGAACCTTAGTGAGCCCAAACATATTTGGCTCAGTCGAGACAACTTTCAATGATAATTAAAGAAGAATATTAGGCTCAATCATGTGCTAGCACGATTTTTTTGAACCTAATTGAATCTAATTCAAATCAATTGACCTGGGTTATTCCAATTGATGATATCCAGATCCAAACCCTTATTTGTGTGACCTAGTTAGATTTAGTTAAGTATGGTAATACGATATGTCATGATCTTCATCATCGATAACATTGAAATATCTTTCGATGGATCAGAATTTTTCTGATTCAGACAACTAGAATGATTGATCATCTAAATCATTCTAATTGCACACAAAATCCAGTAGTGACACCTAGTAGCATATGGTGGCAACCCATCAAAACTGAAAATGAACCTCTCGGTGTAGTTACCTGTGTGCTTAAGTTCTTCTATCTTGAGCTCCGATTGAATTAGGGTTAAGGTGAACTCGTCAAAATCCTAATATTCGTCATATGGTTAATCATTCGATTCAAGTCCAATGTGAAAATCTTTAATAGAAACTCTTTCTATTATTTCACTCTACCATGGCCATGGGCTTATCGGACTTGATTCTCATGATCATCATAGGGCTACTCCTCATACCACCGAGGTAGATAGATTCCATCTTGATGCAATCCAGTTCCTACAATGAACATGCTATAGCCAACATACACCTCAGGATTTTCCATATGGCTAGGAGATCCGAGTAATGGTGTAGTCAAACTATAACACCCTCAAGGTGAACTACCGATGCACCTCAGGTCAAAGAACCAGACACACTACTGCAGCATCGAGTCAGTCATTGACGAGAAGGTAGACTTCCTAATGACTACTCGAGGTGGTCACGCTCAGTGCCCTCATTCTCTAACGAGTACCTGTACTCTCGCTCCGATGTCTCCACACCGTAGACTCAAGACTCATCTACTTAAAGAGAAGTGATTGTACACCAACCTTCTCAGGATCAATCACCATCCTCATGATGATCCTATGGTCGGAGCATTTTATGAGTTAATAATGATTATTCATGTCTTAAATTTTCAACTCTTGAAAATATGAATTATCATTGCCATTAACTTAAGGAATATATCACAAACACTAATACACATTATGATAGAAAATAATCCATTTTATTATTTATAGTCAAAATTATAATTTTATCCTTAGAAGTGTATAACAAGTGTCAGCCAATTCTGGCTTCTAGGACACACATACCTAACAAACTTTCACTTGACCTAAAGCCAGTTGGTTACAAATCTAAGTTCCATCTTCTCAAGGTAGGCTTCGATCTTCTGTTGGCCCAATGACTTTATAAGTGGGTCTGCCACATTGTCTGCGGAGTTGACTCTCTTGACCTTGATGTATCCCTTCTCAAGGTAATCGTGGATGAGGTGGTATCGCCGCTTGATGTGTTTGAATTTCTGGTGAGACCTCGATTCCTTAGCAAGGGCTATGGCGCCATTATTATCACAGTATAGAGGAATGGCATCTGATGGTATCACTTCGATCTCTGCGGTGAACTTCTTATATCAGAATGCCTCCTTCGTGCTTCTGACGTAGTGATGTATTCTGCTTTCATGGTGGAATCTGCTATTATTGTCTGTTTGAAACTCTTCCAACTAATAGCACCATAATTACATACAAATAGATTCCCAGATGTCGACTTTTGATCATCTATATCGAACATAAAATTTGAGACTGTATACCTCCAAACTTGGAGTTCTCCATTACCAAATACTAAAAACATATCCTTAGTTCTTCTTAAGTACTTAAGGATATATTTCATAGAAGTCCAGTGTTCTTCACCTGGATTCGACTGATATCTACTTGGAACACTCACAGCAAGAGCTATATCAGGTCACGTAGATAACATGACATACATGAGGCTTCCTATTGCAGAAGCATAAGAAATCTTATTTATGCGTTCTATTTCCTCAGGTGTGCTAGGGCACATCTTCTTGGAAGAAGATGAATACCATGTCTGAAGGGTACCAAACCCCTCTTAGAGTTTTTCCATACTAAACCTCTTTAGTAACTTCCTCTATGTACATCTTCTTGTGAAAGTCCTAGCATTCCTATTCGGTCTATCTCCTATAGACCTTTGAATTCCTAGAATAAAGGATGCTTCACCTAGGATCTTTCATGGAGAATTCTTTTAGACAACCATATTTTGAACTGTGGTCAATATGGGAATATCATTTCCAATAAGGAGGATGTCATCCACGTACAGTACGAGGAAGACAATAGCTCTCCCACTGAACCTTTTTCTGAAAATACATGGTTCCTCCTTCATTTTTGATGAAACCAAATAATTTTGATCACATCATTGAAAATGAGTGTTCCAGCTCCGAGATGCTTGCTTAAGTCCATATAATGGACCTTTGCCTGCTTGCATAACCTTTGTGATCAGTATCACTAGGATGTGAAACCTAGTGGCTTGTTCCATATAGATATCTTCCTCAAGATATCCATTTAAGAATGCTGTTTTCACATCCATTTGCCATATTTCATAATCAAAATAGGCTGCAACAACAGGCAATGTGTGGAATGGATTTTAAGCATAGGCTACTGGGAAAAGGTATCCTGAATAGTCAATGCCTTCGCGTTGACTATAACCTTTTGCCACTAATCTAGCCTTTGAATGTCTCTACATTTTCCATCTGCACCAATCTTTCTCTTGTAAGATCCATTTACACCCAATAGGTACTATACCTTCTGGTGGATCTACCAAGGTTCAGACTTGGTTTGAGTGCATCGAGTCAATTTCTAACTTCATTGCCTCTAACCATTTCTCGGATTCGATATCTAATATTGCCTTGTTATAGGTTTTTGGATCATCACTGTGAACTCCATTACCTATGAGGAACATTTTCTCTACTTCCTCTAAAATAGTATCTAAGTACCTCTCAGGGGGATGGAAAACTCTTTTTCGATCTATCGAGGTGGAGGAGGTAGTGATTGTGTTCGGCTCAACCTGATTTGGTTCCAGATTGGTCCTTTAGCTCTTTGCTACTTAGTGAGACTTTCTCATCTAAGCTTGAATCTGCTTTCCAATGCCCTTTCTATCTTGAATAAACTATTTTTCAAGAAAGATGGCATGTCGAACTCACAATCATATTATGGTCTTCTGAGAATGTAGAAAATAATATCCTAACGACTCTTTAGGATATCCTATGAATCAAGCTCTAAAGGACCTATAGTCTAACTTGTCCGCTTGTTGTCTTTTGACATGAGTCGGACAACCCCAAATTCTGAGATGACTCAGACTTGGTTTCTTACCATATCCATATCTCATACGGTGTGGTAGGAATGATTTTAGAAGGGAACCCTATTCAGTAAATATATTGTAAGTTAACAAACTGAATGTTCCCAAAAAAAATCAGGAAGATCTATGAAGCTCATCATGGATCGGACCATATCTAATAGGGTCCGATTTCTCTGTTCTAAAATCTCATTGAGTTGATGTATTTCAGGTGGAGTCTATTGAAAGACTATGCCATTTTGCTTAAGATAGTTCAGAAATTCCTGACTATGGTATTCATTCCTTAATCTGATTGAAGAACCTTAATAGGTTTTCCAGTTTGCTTTTCTATTTCATGTCTGAATTCTTTAAACTTTTCAAAGGCTTCAGACTTGTGTCTCATAAGATACACATACCCATACCGAGATAAATCATCGGTGAAGGTTATGAAGTACATAAAATTGTCTCTAGCCGGCACATCAAATGGGCCACACACATCAGTATTGAAGGAAAAACCTGATTTCCTAGACCAGGTTCGTTCAGATCTGATCAGATCAAGAGATATATTTCAAAAAAAAATTTTTTTGATCCAGATCAGATCTAAGATGTTTCAGATCTGATCATTATTATTTTAGAAATTAAAATAAAATTAAATAAATTAAATCAAATTTAATTTACCTTGAAGTGGGTAATCTTATTATCTGTTGATGATCCTGTAAGCAGTGGAAGGTTCTGAATCAAGCCATGCAAGTGCCTGGCCTCTATCGGTATCCACTCGGATTAGATCTGGAGATCCTCTTTTTTCCTATCACATCTCCAAAAATTACATCTGAATTTGATCTAGAGGATCTTCAAAATTTTTTTTGAAGATCAGCAGTTGTCCTATGCAGCAGTGCAGCCTTCTAGCTTTTAGTCGCCTTTCTTTGATCTGGATCGCACCAACCAAGAATCCAAACACTTTGAACGTGGAGAGGAGAGGGAGAAGGTGGGTTTGGCATGAAGGAAGAGGGGAGAGGCAGCCTTGGGGCATGGGATTTCAATTCTCCAATCATACAATCATTCAATCATACAATCTGAGTTGGGCGTAGGGTCTTATTTATAGAACAGTCTGTGATCCAACTTTTCTTTTTCCCAACCAATCACAACTCTTTGTGAAATCAGATCTAAATTTGATTGATGGAAATAGAGTCCCCTAGATTTCTCCTTAGAGGGTGCCTAAGACCAGTCAAAGTTGGTTCTTAGAAGAACTCTAATCGGAATCCAAAAAGGAGATGGAGTTCCTGTCGAACAAGGACTCCTGGGCGCCTCCAGCTTGGGCACACACCAAGGGTGGCGTGCACCCTCTTCCTTGCCAAGTTCTGGTAGGGGGATAGGCCCCACCAGCTCTCCAATAGGTGTGTGACATGTGGAAATAAGTCAAAGTGTCAATGGTCAACATTTGACCAGTCAAAGGTAGACTTTTGACCAAAGTCAAAGGATGAGAAATGACAGATGACTAAAAATGGTAGGTAATGTCCTACAAAATAAGGCAACCTTTTCTGACTTAGAAAACCTCTAGTCAGACCATATGAAGGCCTCTGATTGAGCATAAACTCCTTTGGCTCAGTCAGGACAACTTATTTGTGATAGCAAAAGAAGAACGTTAGGTTCAATCGAGTGCTAGCATAATTTTCTTGAACCTAATTGAATCTCATTCAGATCAATTAAACTAGATTAGTTCAATTGATGAATCTCAGATTCAAACCCTTATTTGTGTGACCCAGTTAGGTTCAGTTCTGTATGGTAATGGATATGTCATGATCTGTATCATCGACATCATCGAAACTCCTTTCGATGGATCAGAAACTCTTCTGATTCGAACAGCTAGAATGATCGATCATCTAAATCATTCTAATTGCTCCCAAAATCCACCAGTGACACCTAGCAGTAATATTGGTGGCAACCCATCAGAGCTGAAAATGCGAACCTCTTGGTGCAGCTACTTGTGTGGATTAAGTTTTCTATCTTGAGCCCCGATCAAGATTAGGGTTAAAGA
>QRFJ01005892.1:0-29513 GCA_006176705.1 Cocos nucifera
GTAAAGTTGTCATTGGACCTTATATTCCTTTTATAAAATTAATCAACTCTTTTCTTTAATTTACCATTCTGGTTTCTCATGTTTAACTCATCTTTAGAATTTACCGTGCAGATCTTTGTCCCTGTACACAAAGATATACACTGGTGTTTAGCAGTTATTAATGTAAAGAATGAAACCTTACAACATCTTGATTCGCTCGGTGGCATGGATACTGTTGTGCTAAGAGTGCTGGTAAGCTTTACCGATATATTTCCATTCAATAAATCAAGATATGAAACAATATTGGAGCACTTGAATTTCTTGCATTAGACAAATTCACGTAAGTGATGCCACGTGCAACTTTAAGATACACCATTGGTGGAAATCTATATCCTACAAAAAATGGAATCCCCACCATGTCAGATCTAGGTCGATGGGGTTGAAGTAGCCTTATCCTTCTCTTTAGAAGCCAATTCGGGTGCAGCATGCAATATGGTACATCAATGACTATCAGGAAGGGTTGTACTACTTGCCTTTTTGAGTCAAGGCCAACTATTTAGGTCAATACATTTAACTTTGGGTTGCTATTAGAACATGTTCTGAATCTTGGCAGCTCCATGATTTCTAGTGGAGACCATATTAGGGTTCTACTTATTTGGTTATTGGGAACATCCCAATGTCTACATTCTAGCATGCCATGAGCACATAAAATGAGTACCGTAAAATCTATTTCACATTTAGGGTTTGTTTGGAGATGCTGTGGCTTTTGGCCAAAAAGCAGTTTTTAGTAAAAACTATGTTTTGATGTCAAAAGCTGCTATGGGACAAAGTAGTTTTTTGTTTGGCTGTTAATATCCTAAAATTATTCGAAAGTTGTAGAAATAATTTGTTGTATGTTTGGTTAATAGAACCAAAATATGCTTTTGAATGACAAAATGACCAAAAGGGATAAATTTGTAAAATTGTTTGGATAAAAAAAATCTCAATTTTATTTTTTTCATGTTCTTTTTGTACATTTTTTTTAAAAGTTATCCATTGACTTTCTTATTTCTGTCAAAATTGTCTTCATGTCATTAGGTGGGGATGGAGATGAGAGGAGATTAATCAAAGAAAGAGTCACAAGAAAGTTGGCAAAAAAGGGACATGTCGTGGATGGAGATGAGAGGAGATTAATATGAAGCAAGAAAAAATCCTGATGGACAAGAAAGTTGGATAAAAGGGGAGAGATGAGAGGAGATTAATAATCCTGAAGTCGAAAAAAATGAGGATGAAGATGAAAGGAGATTAATTGAGGATGTGGATGGAGGTGAGATGAAATTAATCTGAAGAAAGAAAGAGTCTTGATAGACGAGAAAGCTAAGACAAAAGGGGACAAAGAAGAAAATGAGAGGAGATTAATAATCCTAAAAGTTAGAAAAAAAGGGATGTAGATGGAGATGAGAGGAGATTAATTGGGGATGTGGATGGAGATGAGATGAGATTAATCTAAAGAAAGAAAGAGTCCAGATAGATAAGGAAGTGGGAAAAGGGGATGTGCTGGTGGTATTAAGAGGGTAATACATAATTTTTTTTAAAAAAAAACTAACTTCCTGTAAAAATGATATTTAGCTTACGGTACTGAGTCCACGGAAAGTGAGAGGAGGTCAGCTTTACATAAACTACATTTTGAGGAATCTTAAACATGATCCAAGAATTACTTTTGGGTTGTAGCAAAATTTTTAAAATTCTGCTTTTAGATCTGAAATCACTTGTGATGAGTACAATGCACCTCCAAACATGCATCTTAGCAGTATTTGACTAAGATTGAGTAAGAGTTGTATTTATCTTAGTATTTTTCTATATATGTCGGGCTACATATTTCATGGATGAAGTGAAGGACAAGAGTGACAAGGAGATAGACACAACATCGTGGAAGCAAGAATCAGTTGATAACCTTCCTTTACAAAAAAAAAAGGGTAAGTCTTCTTCTTCATGGTTTCAATTGTAAATATTTTTCTCTAATGATCATGATTTTGTAGTACTGTGAACTGCTGGTGTATTTGTTAAATAATATAGGCCACTCTTGTATACGCTAGCTCTGGAGAGAAGAAATCAAATTCTGAAGTAATACAGCCCTGTGCATCATATAGAATCAATAAAACGAGCTCTCGGTGAAAGAACGGTCCAGGGTAGAAATCATTCTTTCCCCTTCATTGTATATTTAGCATCTCACTGCAAAAGAAAGGAGGGATAGCGACATTTATTTAGCGATGCTAGATACAAGCATTGAAAATTTTTAAAACCGTCTATAATGGAGCGTTCTACACCGACGTTTAAAAATGTTATCGGAAACCAATCCCCAACCCAATGCTTATAAATGTCGTCGAAGTCCAATTTCTTATAAAATTTTTATCTCAAAATTAATTAAAATTTTAAATAATAATTTTAATGATGTTTTTTAGCATCGTCGGAGTTCAAATCTATGTGGCTCTTAACAACGCTTCTAAGCATCGTCATGGTCCAATCCTCCAACCCCTGCCGCCGCTGCCCTCCTCCGCTTTCCCAACCCACGGAGCCAACATCCCCGCTCCCTGCTTCTCTTTCCCAACTGAACGAGATGGCCACCGAGCCCATCCAACACCCGCTCCTCTTTCCCAGGGTTCTCCACTTTTCCAGCCATTTACCACCCCATCCTCTTAAAAGCATCGACATCCACTTCTCTCTTAAAAGCCTCGCCCTCCTTGCCTTTCTGTCCCTCTTCTCCTCTTGGAAATCCCTGCTGCCTCCGTCTCTCCTCCCAAAACCCTAACCCTTATCCCATCTTGAGGGGAAAGCTCTTCTTCGCCTCCCAGACCGGAACCTCCCGAGCCCTCGCCGAACACCTCCGTGCTGCCGGCTTCCCCTCTGACCTCATTGACCCCGGGGCTACGAGCCGGAGGAGGCCATGGCAATGGATTTCTTCTCTGGTGAAAGTATCAAATTTTTATCAAACGGACCTTTCGATTTCAAGTTTCTGTTAGATATATGTGCCCTAGAAGCCAGAATTGGCTGACACTTGTAATACACTTCTAGGGGCAAAATTGTAATTTTGACTAAAATCAATAAATGGGTTATTTTCTATCACATATGTGTATTTAGTGTCTGTGATACATCCTTTGAGTTAATGGTAATGATAATTCATATTTTCAAGAGTTGAAAATTTAAGACATGAATAATCATTATTAACTCATAAATTGCTCCTGACCATAGGATCATCACGAGGATGGTGATTGATCCGGAAGGTTGGTGTACAATCGCTTCTCTTTAGTAGATGAGTCTTGAGTCTACGGTGTGGAGACACCGGAGCGAGAGTACAGGTACTCGTTAGAGAACGAGGGCACTGAGCGTGACCACCTCGAGTAGTCATTAGGGAGTCTACCTTCTCGTCAATGACTGACTCGATGCTGCAGTAGTGTGTCTGGTTCTTTGACCTGAGATGCATCGGCAGTTCACCTTGAGGGTGTTATAGTTTGACTACACCATTACTCGGTCTCCTAGCCATATGGAACCCTGAGGTGTATGTTGGCTATGACATGTTCATTGTAGGAACTGGATTGCATCAAGATGGAATCTATCTACCTCGGTGGTAGAGGAGTAGCCCTATGATGATCATGAGAATCAAGTCCAGAAATCCATGGCCATGGTAGAGTGAAATAATAGAAAGAGTTTCTATTTAGATTTTCACATTGGACTCGAATCGAATGATTACATCATATGACAGAGACTAGGGTTTGACGAGTTTCACCTTAACCCTAATCTGATCGGGGCTCAAGATAGAAGAACTGAATCACACAGGTAGCTGCACCAAGAGGTTTCACATTCAGCTCTGATGGGTTGCCACCATATACTGCTAGGTGTCACTGGTGGATTTTGGGAGCAATTAGAATGATTTAGATGATCGATCATTCTAGCTGTTCGAATCAGAAGAGTTCTGATCCATCGAAAGGAGTTTCGATGATGTCGATGATAGAGATCATGACATATCCCATTACCATACAGAACTGAACCTAACTGGGTCACACAAACAAGGGTTTGAATCTGGTGATCATCAATTGAACTGATCTAGTTCAATTGATCTGAATGAGATTCAATTAGGTTCAAGGAAATCGTGCTAGCACTCGATTGAACCTAACGTTCTTCTTTTGCTATCATAAATAAGTTGTCCTGTCTGAGCCAAAGGAGTTTGTGCTCAAACAGAGGCCTTCATGTGGTCTGACAGGAGGTTGTCCAAGTCAGAAAAGGTTGTCTTATTTGTAAGACATTACCTGCCATTTTTGGTCACCTGCCATTTCTTGTTCTTTGACTTTGGTCAAAAGTCTACCTTTGACTGGTCAAACGTTGACCGTTGACACTTTGACTTTTGACCACATGTCATGCACCTATTGGAGAGCTGGTGGGGGCCTGTCCCCCTGCCAGAACCTAGCAAGGAGAAGGGCGCACGCCACCCTAGGCGTGTGCCCAAGTTGGAGGCGCCTAGGAGTCCTTGTTGGACAAGGACTCCATCTCCTTTTTGGATTCCAATTAGAGTTCTTCTAAGAACCAACTTTGACTGGTCTTAGGCGCCCTCTAAGGAGGAATCCAGGGGTCTCTATTCCCACCAATCAGATTTAGATCTGATTTCACAAAGGGTTGTGATTGGTTGGGAGGAAGAGGAGTTGGATCACGCTTAGTCTATAAATAAGACCCTGCGCCCAACTCAGATTAAAAAGAAGCAATTCAATTGAGAAACCCCACGCCCCAAGGCTGCCTCTCCCCTCCTTCTCCACGCCATAGTCTCTTCTCCCCTTGCTCTCCACGTCCAAAAGGAGTTTTGGACCCTGGTTGGTGCGATTCAGATCAAAGAAAGGCGATCAAAAACAAGAAGGCTGCGCTGCTGCAAAGGACGACTGCTCATCTTCAAAAGAGTTTTGAAGATCCTCCAAATCAGATTCAGATCTGATTTTTGGAGGCGTGATAGAGAAGAAGAGGATCTCCAGATCCAACCCGAGTGGATACCGGTAGAGGCCAGGCGCTTGCGTGGCTAAGATCCAGAACCTTCCGCTGCAAACAGGATCATCAACAGGGTAATAGGATTACCCAGATCAGGTAAATTAAATTTGATTTAATTTATCTTTTTAATTTTATTTTATTAAAATAATAAGAATCAGATCTAAAACATATCAAGATCTGATTGGAATCAAGAGAAAAAGTTTTGAAATATATCTCTTGATCTGATCAGATCTGAACGAACCTGGACCGGAAATCAGGATTTTCCTTCAACTGGTATCAGAGCCATGGTTCTAAATTGTTTAGATCTGATTTTAAATTTATTTTAATTAGAAAAATAATTGATTTCAGATGTCACATGAGATGTGATCAGATCTGAAATCAGAAAAAATTAAAATTAAATAATTTGGATCTAAGATTAGAAGATATGCATGACTAGTTCTAGAATAGAATAGTTCTATAGAATAGTCTTGCATGTTTTTGATTTAATCCGATTAAATCATGTTTTAGATCTTTTTATTTACTATTTTTTGATATTATAAGTGTTATAATAACATCTGAAAAACAGCAAATAAAATTATTTAATTTTTGAATATCATATGAGATATGATTGATGCATGTCTAGACTAGTTGTAGAATAGTTCTACATAATTGTCTAGATTAGAATTTATTTTGATTAGATCAATTTAAATCTAATTTTTTCAGATTATTATGAGATAATTTAGATCTGAAAACATGCATGATTATGATACATGAGATGTATGCAAAATATGCCATGATTAGATCTACTTTATATATGAGATATATGATATAGATCTGATATTGTTTTGTAGTATTGAATGTTCCTGATTAAGGCGTTCCTCTTGGCCGTCCGGTCATAAGAACGAAGAAGGGTTTAAAGGCCCTCTCTTCCCATTCGATGGGGTGTTCTTATGATGTGTAGGGGTGCTGCGTGTTCGTCCTTAATCAGAAACCCAAAACTTACTTTCTGCAAAACCCTAGATCCTGAAACCCTAGGATTTATTGTGCATATTTTGTTTATGAACCCTACTTAATTAAGAATTAAGTTTATGGAATATTAATTAGGTCTAAAATTGAGAATTTCAGATCTAAGACATATTCATAATACTGGGTTCGGGCTTGGGTAGCTCAATTAGGTCTAAGCGGTTGATCAAACCGAATCAAGAGTTGGTTAGATGGGATCAACAATGCTTAAATTGACCAGCCTAATAGGATTAAGTCTGGGTCAAGATCGAGTCACGATCAAGCAAGACCTAATTAGGCTCAGAGGTTAGAGTCTGGATTGTAGGCTAACCCAATTGGTTCTGGACTCAACAATTTGGTGTCTAAGGTAAGTTTGGCACATACGACCGACTGGTTTTTAATTGGAAGCTACTCGACCTGAATGCGTTCTTGTACGAGTTAATGGCATATTCCTTCCACCGGTCTCACTTACCTGGCCATATCTGTTGACACAGTTCTGATCTGAGGTGGTCAATAATCCGAGCTAACCCATGCCACTAGGTTAGTCATAATTGTTATGACTAAGACAAGTCTAGTTTAATGAGACCTGAATCAATTCTCCCTAAGAAAAGATTAAGTCTGAGGTCTTCCACCATTGTAGATGTGCGGGCCCTTCCCGGGGTTGATTGTTCTCGGCTGGATACAGTGGCTCAGTTGCACCGGGAAGATGCAACCATGTCTATTAGGCATTGGATGCTATGGGCTGGAGGATGAGTTGGGCTCAATATTTCGGATACGGTGAGAGACTCAATTAGGAACCCAGTCTATGCAAATGGTGGGTCTGACTTAACTAAGGAGTGGATCAATATTTCCGGATACGGTGAGATTCATGAATTAGAGACCAAGTTTGGGTGCACCATGATTAGAGAATCATTGAACAAGAGTTGTTCACTCATTGGCTAACCCATCACCAATAACTGTTAGGTGAGGTGATGAGTCAGTTGGTGAGACCGCACCACCCACTAGAAATCATTAATCGTGGAGATTTTTCGCATCTCTACAGAGGGAGTGTAGGGATCCGAGAAAATAGTGGGAGCTAATTTGTTTAAAAATAAAATCCCTAAATAAATTGGTCAAGTCAAAATTACAGTATCTAACTAGAATCTTTGACTCTCTCTACAGGAAAATGTCTGCGTCCAACCCATTGGCACGTATCCTGGACACACATAGACTGACTGGACCCAATTATAAAGATTGGCTCAGGAACTACAAAATTATTTTGGGTTCGAGAAGTTAACCCATGTTTTGGACCAGGACCCTCCCACCATTACCAGCCCGTCCATCTGTTGAACAGAGAGCGTCTCTGGAAAAATGGATTGACGAAGATAATAAGGCCAGATATTACATGTTGGGCTCGATGTCTGATGAGCTCCAGCGCCAACATGAAGGATATCGGGACTGCTCGCCAAATGTTGGCTCACCTGCAGGAGATGTTTGGTGAACAGAGTCGCGCAGCCAAATATCAAGTCACGAAATGACTTTTTAAGGCTAAGATGCGTGATGGGCAGTCAGTCCAAGATCACTGTCTGACAATGATCAAGGACATGGAAGAGCTTGAGAAGCTCGGTGTGAAGTTGGACTTGGACCTGCAGAACGATATTATTCTGCAATCCTTGACTGATGCATATGGGCAATTCATCATGAATTACCACATGCATAAACTTCAAGAATTCCTTGGCCGAATTAATGAATATGCTGGTTACCGCTGAGCTTTCTATGAAAGGTTCTAAAGGCTCAGTTCTTGCTATGGAACGGACTTCTTCCAAAAGAAAGTCTTATGGAAAGAAAAAGAAGTCTGTGAAAAAGCAAAAGGTGGAAGGATCAAAGAAGAAGAAGGCAGAATCGAAGAAAAAGGCCGATGGCAAAGGAAAGTGTTTCCATTGCAACAGCGACGGCCATTGGAAGCGGAACTGCCCTACTTACCTGGCCACCCTGAAGAACAAGAAGGAAGGTCCTTCTGGAGGTATGCTCGTTATTGAGTCTAACCTTACGGTTTCTTCTGCATCCAGTTGGGTGCTTGACTCTGGTTCTAGTGCTCATCTGTGCACTTCTATGCAGGGTCTTGAGGATAGCAGGAGGCTGAGGGATGGAGACATGATCCTACGCGTTGGTAATGGAGCAAGAGTTGCTGCAGTAGCCGTGGGAACATACCCTCTGCAATTACCATCTGGTTTAGACTTAGTTTTGCAAGACTGTTATTTTGTGCCTGCAGCCAGCAGGAATTTGATTTCTGTTTCATGCTTAGCACAAGAAGGTTATGTGATCACCTTCTTTAAGGACCATTGTAACATTCTTTATGAAAGAAATAAAATTGCAAATGGTTTCCTTATTAATGATCTTTATCAGCTACATATTGATGTACCTGTTCTAACTATCGAGCAAAACGTGAATGCCAAACGACCTAGGGATAGTCCAAACGACAGTTATCCATGGCACTTGAGATTAGGTCATACAGCAGAAGATAGGATCAACAAATTGGAGAAAAATGGACTATTGAGTCCATTGACTTCCGAGTCATATCCAACTTGTGAATCCTGTCTTCAAGGCAAAATGACTAAACTCCTTTTTGTTGGATATGGGGAGAGGGCCACAGATCTCCTTGCCCTAGTACATACAGATGTGTGCGGCCCATTTGATGTGCCGGCTAGAGGCAATTTTGTCTACTTCATTACCTTTACTGATGATCTGTCTAGGTATGGGTATGTGTATCTTATGAGACACAAGTCTGAAGCTTTTGAAAAGTTCAAAGAATTCAGACATGAAGTAGAAAAACAAACTAGGAAAACCCATTAAGGTTCTTCGATCAGATCGAGGAGGTGAATACCTTAGCAGGGAATTCCTAGACTATCTCAAGGATAATGGCATAGTCTCTCAATGGACTCCACCAGGAACACCTCAACTCAACGGGGTTTCAGAACGGAGAAATCGGACTCTATTAGATATGGTTCGATCCATGATGAGCTTCACAGACCTCCCTGATTTTCTTTGGGGATACTCATTGTTAACTTCAATCTATTTACTGAATAGGGTTCTCTCTAAAACCGTTCCTACCACACCGTATGAGATATGGCACGGTAAGAAACCAAGTCTGAGTCATCTCAGAATTTGGGGTTGTCCGGCTCATGTCAAAAGACAACAAGCGGACAAGTTAAAATTTAGGTCCTTCAGAGCTCGATTCATAGGATATCCTAAAGAGTCATTAGGATACTATTTCTACATTCCAGAAGACCACAATGTGATTGTGAGTCGACATGCCATCTTTCTTGAAAAACAGTTTATTCAAGATAGCGGCATTGGAAAACAGATCAAGCTTGATGAGAAAGTCTCACAAGCAGAACGAGCTAAGGACCAAGTGGAACCAAATCAGGTTGAGCCAATAAGAACACTACCTCCTCCACCTCGTAGATCGGAAAGAGTTTTCCGTCCCCCTGAAAGATACTTAGGTATTGTTTCAGAGGATGTAGAGGAAATGTTCCTCGTAGGTAATGGTGCTCATGGAGATGATCCCAAAACCTACAACGAGGCGATATCAGATATCGACTCCGAGAAATGGCTAGAGGCAATGCAGTCAGAAATTGACTCGATGCACTCGAACCAAGTCTGGACCTTGGTAGATCCACCAGAAGGTATAGTACCTATTGGATGTAAATGGATCTTCAAGAGAAAGATTGGTGCAGATGGGAAATGTGGAGACATTCAAGGCTAGACTAGTGGCAAAAGGTTATAGTCAACGCGAAGGCATTCGACTATCAGGATACCTTTTCCCCAGTGGCTATGCTAAAATCCATCCGCACATTGCTTGCTGTTGCAGCCTATTTCGATTATGAAATATGGCAAATGGATGTGAAAACGGCATTCCTAAATGGATATCTTGAGGAAGATATCTATATGGAACAGTCGCTAGGTTTCACATCCAGTGATGCTGATCACAAGGTTTGCAAGCTGCAAAGGTCCATATATGGACTTAAGCAAGCATCTCGGAGCTGGAACACTCGTTTCAATGATGTGATCAAAACGTTTGGTTTCATCAAAAACGAAGAGGAACCATGTGTTTTCAAAAGGGTCAGTGGGAGCGCTGTTGTCTTCCTCGTATTGTACGTGGATGACATCCTCCTTATTGGGAATGATATTCCCATGTTGACATCAGTCAAGATGTGGTTGTCCAAGGAATTCTCCATGAAAGACCTAGGTGAAGCATCCTTTATTCTAGGAATTAAGGTTTATAGAGATAGACCGAATAGGATGCTAGGACTTTCACAGAAGATGTACATAGAGAAAGTACTAAAGAGGTTTAGTATGGAAAACTCTAAGAGGGGATTAATACCCTTCAGACATGGTATTCATCTTTCCAAGAAGATGTGCCCCAGCACACCTGAGGAAATAGAACGCATGAGCAAGATCCCTTATGCTTCTGCAATAGGGAGCCTCATGTATGCCATGCTATGTACACGACCTGATATAGCCCATGCTGTGAGTGTCACAAGCAGATATCAGTCAAATCCAGGTGAAGAACACTGGACTTCTGTGAAATGTATCCTTAAGTACTTGAGAAGAACTAAGGATATGATGCTGGTCTTTGGTAACGGAGAACTCCAAGTCCAGGGATACATAGACTCAGATTTCATGTCTGATATAGATGATCGAAAGTCGACATCTGGCAGACTGTTTGTACTGGAAGAGTTCCAAGCAAACGGTGATACCATCTCATCCACGATTACCTTGAAAAGGGTTACGTCGAGGTCAAGAGAGTCGACTCCGCAGATAATGTGGCAGACCCACTTACAAAGCCGTTGGGCCAGCAGAAGTTCGAAGCCCACCTTGAGAAGATGGGACTTAGACTTGTAGCCAATTGGCTTTAGGACAAGTGGGAGATTGTTAGATATATGTGCCCTAGAAGCCAGAATTGGCTGACACTTGTAATACACTTCTAGGGGCAAAATTGTAATTTTGACTAAAATCAATAAATGGGTTATTTTCTATCACATATGTGTATTTAGTGTCTGTGATACATCCTTTGAGTTAATGGTAATGATAATTCATATTTTCAAGAGTTGAAAATTTAAGATATGAATAATCATTATTAACTCATAAATTGCTCCTGACCATAGGATCATCACGAGGATGGTGATTGATCCGGAAGGTTGGTGTACAATCACTTCTCTTTAGTAGATGAGTCTTGAGTCTACGGTGTGGAGACACCGGAGCGAGAGTACAGGTACTCGTTAGAGAACGAGGGCACTGAGCGTGACCACCTCGAGTAGTCATTAGGGAGTCTACCTTCTCGTCAATGACTGACTCGATGCTGCAGTAGTGTGTCTGGTTCTTTGACCTGAGATGCATCGGCAGTTCACCTTGAGGGTGTTATAGTTTGACTACACCATTACTCGGTCTCCTAGCCATATGGAACCCTGAGGTGTATGTTGGCTATGACATGTTCATTGTAGGAACTGGATTGCATCAAGATGGAATCTATCTACCTCGGTGGTAGAGGAGTAGCCCTATGATGATCATGAGAATCAAGTCCAGAAATCCATGGCCATGGTAGAGTGAAATAATAGAAAGAGTTTCTATTTAGATTTTCACATTGGACTCGAATCGAATGATTACATCATATGACAGAGACTAGGGTTTGACGAGTTTACCTTAACCCTAATCTGATCGGGGCTCAAGATAGAAGAACTGAATCACACAGGTAGCTGCACCAAGAGGTTTCACATTCAGCTCTGATGGGTTGCCACCATATACTGCTAGGTGTCACTGGTGGATTTTGGGAGCAATTAGAATGATTTAGATGATCGATCATTCTAGCTGTTCGAATCAGAAGAGTTCTGATCCATCGAAAGGAGTTTCGATGATGTCGATGATAGAGATCATGACATATCCCATTACCATACAGAACTGAACCTAACTGGGTCACACAAACAAGGGTTTGAATCTGGTGATCATCAATTGAACTGATCTAGTTCAATTGATCTGAATGAGATTCAATTAGGTTCAAGGAAATCGTGCTAGCACTCGATTGAACCTAACGTTCTTCTTTTGCTATCATAAATAAGTTGTCCTGTCTGAGCCAAAGGAGTTTGTGCTCAAACAGAGGCCTTCATGTGGTCTGACAGGAGGTTGTCCAAGTCAGAAAAGGTTGTCTTATTTGTAAGACATTACCTGCCATTTTTGGTCACCTGCCATTTCTTGTTCTTTGACTTTGGTCAAAAGTCTACCTTTGACTGGTCAAACGTTGACCATTGACACTTTGACTTTTGACCACATGTCATGCACCTATTGGAGAGCTGGTGGGGGCCTGTCCCCCTGCCAGAACCTGGCAAGGAGAAGGGCGCACGCCACCCTAGGCGTGTGCCCAAGTTGGAGGCGCCTAGGAGTCCTTGTTGGACAAGGACTCCATCTCCTTTTTGGATTCCAATTAGAGTTCTTCTAAGAACCAACTTTGACTGGTCTTAGGCGCCCTCTAAGGAGGAATCCAGGGGTCTCTATTCCCACCAATCAGATTTAGATCTGATTTCACAAAGGGTTGTGATTGGTTGGTTGGGAGGAAGAGGAGTTGGATCACGCTTAGTCTATAAATAAGACCCTGCGCCCAACTCAGATTAAAAAGAAGCAATTCAATTGAGAAACCCCACGCCCCAAGGCTGCCTCTCCCCTCCTTCTCCACGCCATAGTCTCTTCTCCCCTTGCTCTCCACGTCCAAAAGGAGTTTTGGACCCTGGTTGGTGCGATTCAGATCAAAGAAAGGCGATCAAAAACAAGAAGGCTGCGCTGCTGCAAAGGACGACTGCTCATCTTCAAAAGAGTTTTGAAGATCCTCCAAATCAGATTCAGATCTGATTTTTGGAGGCGTGTGATAGAGAAGAAGAGGATCTCCAGATCCAACCCGAGTGGATACCGGTAGAGGCCAGGCGCTTGCGTGGCTAAGATCCAGAACCTTCCGCTGCAAACAGGATCATCAACAGGGTAATAGGATTACCCAGATCAGGTAAATTAAATTTGATTTAATTTATCTTTTTAATTTTATTTTATTAAAATAATAAGAATCAGATCTGAAACATATCAAGATCTGATTGGAATCAAGAGAAAAAGTTTTGAAATATATCTCTTGATCTGATCAGATCTGAACGAACCTGGACCGGGAAATCAGGATTTTCCTTCAGTTTCATCTCTCCTCTCCGTCGTCACATCCTCTCCAACTGAAGCCAGCTCGGTTTCTAGGGTTAGGTTTATCCAAATCCACTCTTGCGATCACGTCTGGAGATGTACCAGTGGAGGAAGTTTGAGTTCTTCGAGGAGAAGTCTGCCAGGAAGGCCCCAATCCCCAGCAAGATCACCGGCCAAATCCTGTGCTGCTCGAGCGGGAGGGGGCAGATCGCCGTCGGATGCAATGATGGCACCGTTGGCCTCCTCGACCGCCGCTTCAAGCTCTCCTACGACTTCCAGGCCCACGCCTCCTCCGTCTTCTTTATCCAGCAGCTCAAGGTAGGGATCATTCCTCTTTTCGTCTTTAAAAATCCTTGAAATTGGAAGCTTTGGTCGGTAATTATGGTTCTTGTGTTCTCATAATGATCATCGATGATTTGATAGGTTGTTTTCCTTCTAATTATATACTTGCATCTTTCATCTCCAAATCTGTCAGGCTTCCAAATCATTCTGTGCTGGGTAATGGCATGCCTTAGAGTTTGATATATTTTGTTTAAAATAGGTCATGGCACCATTTAAAGTAAAGAGTTGTTCCAAATGGCTGCACTGTTGAACAAATTATAACCAGTGAGTATTACAAAAGTGGCAAGTGGAATCCCTTTAGATATACCTTAACCTTTATGTCGATGCTTGCATTGGATAGCCAGTGAAACAACTAAAGTCATCAGTCAGTCTGCTATGAGGTCATTATCTAATTTGATATGCCTTTATGGTTGGTGGAAATGCAGTAAGTGTTTCCACGAGGTGAGTGTCATTTACTGAAGGGTGATGTGCGGGAGAACGGTGGGCACTTGGCTTCTACTCCAGAGAACAACGGCTTCGATTCGTCGTCGGAGGAGGCCATGGAATTAGTTGCTGTTGATATGGAGGACATTGCTGGTAAAGCTCCTTCGAGGAAATCAACTGGGCCTTTATCTAATGGAGGGCAAAATGGTGACAATGGTCAGAGAGAAATGGTGACACGGATCATTAGAACAAGTTTAGAGAAATAGGTAATTTTGTTACACTGGTTTTTACTTTTTTGATAATATTCTTTAATTCAGATTATATTATTAAGTTTTGTGTGTGGTAGAATGTTTCTCTTGTCTTGCCGTAATTGATACTAGATGTTAGTAATAATCGCATTTGTCAGGCAATTTATGAACTTGCTTAAAGAAAGTTTGTACTGCATGTGCAATATAGTAAACAAAGTCATGCTATATACACACACACACACACACACACATACATACATGTATGTATGTATGTATATGTATATGTAGTATGTATATGTATGTATGTATGTACCTATATATATGTGTGTGTGTGTGTGTGTATGTATATATATATATGTATAAACAAATGTTACTTTCTGAATGTGAAAGTAAAATAAATAAAAATGGTGATTGACAGGTGTTTCATTTTTTCTTTCCTGCAGGACCTTTCCAACAAGATTTTATTAAATGCTGTTAAAAGGTAGGTGTTTTCTTGGTATTTTATTTTTAAACAAATAATTTATGACTATGCTTGTAATATCAAATGGTCAATCTAATTTGTTTTCTTTGATCTAATTCTTGTGACCTTGTAGAATTTTCTCCATTGAAACTTCGCTTTGAGGGCTCCTTGCAAGATAAGGTCACTACAAGAATTCAGACTATTAGCGATGCTATCGCCAGTAGTCCTTCTGCCGTTGCTAATAGACATACCGTCGCTAATACTATCGTAAAAGCTAATCTGAAAAATTCTTGTCGCTAATTGGCATCATTTGCGATGGCAAAAATCGTCATCGCTAATAATAAAATTAGCGATGGCTTTAGAGATGAAATAATTTCATCGTTAATTATTTTTTAAAATAATTTATTTAAAAAATATTAGCGATGGCAAATTCGTTGCTATTGCCGTTGCTAATGATTATTAGCGACCAATCATTCCGTTGCTAATGATTATTAGCGACCACTAATTTTATTTAAATTTTAAATAAAATAAAAAATATTTAAAAAATATTAGCGACGATAGTTTGGTCTCTAATGTGTTCGCTAATACTGATAGTAATAGTTAATTTTATTTATTTAAAAATAAAAAATAATATTTTAAAAAAATTATTTTAATAATCATAATGAATTATAACTCCTAATACCTGTTATAATTAAAATTCAAAGATAATGTGATAATTAGAAATTAAAAATTAATTATATTATATAAAAAATTAAAATTATATAATTTTTTTACAAGCAATATCAAAAAATAAAATATATCAAAAAAATCAGATTCGATTATTATCGTTGTTCGTCGCCTCCTTTCCAGTAGCTGGTGGGTGAGAGTTGGTTGTCCCAACATCCTGTAATAAAAAAATAAAATAATATTAGAAAGTTTTGATACGGAGGTGCATCTTTCGATATGAAGATGTATCTTTTGATACACCCTTTCGATTCTCAAATAGATTATTTCTACACGTTCCATTCGATTATACGAAGTTATAAACACCCTCGGTCTATCGATTGAATGGTTAGATTAAATTTTTAGCCCCTAGATCTCCTTCCTAGACTCAAACCTAAATATACGAAGCTTCTAAAAATAAAAATTTTAATTAATTAAAATAATTTAATAATATAATTACCTGATGTGATGGTTGGGACAATGAGCCCAATTGGTCGTGCAGCTGTGGGTTCCGGAGAAGCTCCACGATCGTATCGTGGATGGCATCTAGGAGGCTCTGAGATCGCTGGCTTAGAAACTTTTGCATGACTTTCTCCACGTGCGCATCACTCCAGGTCTAAGACGTCGAGGCCTGTGAGGATGTCGAAGGATATCGAGATGGTAAAGGGTCGAAGCTATGGCCGAATTCTATGATCCGGCTCTTACCCTTCTGGTGGCGTTGAGCCGTCCCTCAAGATCAAGGAGGGCTGAGAAGACGGATCATCGCCATATCTCTCAGCAACGTACGTCGCATAATGCATTTGCATAGTTCAGAAATATATTAGTTATAATATAAAAATTAGAACTTGTAATAACTTAATTAGTAAATAAAGTTTAAAATTATCACTATGATCTGTCGCGATGTAGAATCTAAATAGTCACCGGTCATAGAATGGTGTGTAGCCCGCCACAACTATAGTTGGTCTGGTGGATGACCCAGCTGTCGTATCTATAATAAATAAATAATAAAATTAAATTAATTAAAACATGCATATAAAAGTTTACAGTTCTAGTGAACATCTTTGATATTGAGTTCTTACCAATCTGTCGGCCACAACATGTGTATCGACCGAGCCGTCCGTATACCTGATCGGATCCTACTGGGTGGCACGGTTCTATCGGGCCCTATGCTGCCTACTGGAGTACTCGTTGCTCCATTGGTCGTAGAGGGCCTGCCATATGTCCGTCCGCATCCAGTGATCCGTGAAGGATCTCTAGTCCGATGGTGACTGGGAATTGGAGTGCTGAATGGTGGATTGCCTGAGGCTATAGAGGCCATCTCGAAGCCTTCGTGTGGCCACCTCGAAGATCTGACGGCTAGCCTCATCCTGGGGAGTCTCGAATCGATAGTACTTCTGTAAGATACAAGCAAGCGTATATTTATATGTAATTAAAATACCAACATATCAAAAATTTAAAAATTAAACCAGTTTTGACTTATCAGAAATATTTTTCGGGCTGCATCACGTGCTCCAGATGGCCAACTAGAAAACTCGTTCATCGACTCCAGCATCAAGCATCGAATGATGCTGGTAACCATGAGATACTCCAGCCTCTCTAAACAGGCTGCAAAATTGATTGTAAAAAATAAATATTAACTATAGAATTGCTAAATTAGAAATATATTAATTGAAGTTGTAGTACTTACGAGCGGCTCTGAACGTGGATGAGCTGTCTATCCTCCGACCGAGTTGGAGGTGCCGTGAGCTGGGTGGGTCCTCGACTATGACTGTCTATGAGCTGGTCGTTATCCAAACCTGAGCGTAAAATATTTAATATAAAGAATGTTATATTAGTTAGCAAAGAACAAGATTATAATATCTAAAGTATTAGAGTTTAATTATCATTCGGTATGAGATGTGCGGAACCATGCTAGCTGGCCGCATGATCACTCTCTCCTCGAGAGCTTTGTCCTTGGCTAGAATGGCTCCGATCTCTAGAAAATATGATGTATAATATCTAAAAATAAAAAAAACCAAAGCAAGAGATGACCTAAAAATTGGTTCAAACAAAATATCTATTAAAATATAACAAGACGATCAAAATTTAACTCATATATAACAAAGATTGTTAGTTAGCATCTACAATGTATCAGCAGAAAAATAATTCTCGTCCAACAATACATGATAATGTATTGGTTTGCTGGTTTCCTGATTTAGGCATTGTCTGATTCTCATCTAGCAATACATGGTAATCTTAATACATGAAAATGTGAAGAAGGCCTAGATCTGCCATTGAAAAATAAGGCATTGCAAGTTTATCTGCACCTTTAATCATGAGGTGGCTACAAGCGGTTGTCTGCAATATAACACCTTTAACCATGAGGTGGCTACAAGCGGTTGTCTGCAATATAACACCTTTAACCATGAGGTGGCTACAAGCGGTTGTCTGCAATGTAACAGACCATCCAAGCTTGCCCTGCATTGCAAGTTCCTCTGCACTGAAGTATAGTGAGATGGCTACAAGCAATTGTCTGCGATGTAACAGATCATTCAAGCTTGACCATACAATAACAAGAACAGAATGCATTACCTCCATTCAAGTGCATCTCACATAGGCAGTCATCATAGTCTCTTCGAGCCCCCAGCCGCCTCCTCGAGCTGCAAATCAGAAGTATAAATTTTATTAAAAAATAAATTAACTTAAAAATAAAATTCATGTGCTCGTGCAGCTTAGTCATTTGGCAAGCTCCAAGTCTGCATGTGTAGGATGCGTTTTGACCATTCTCATTTGCAATGATGTCCTATAATTATGTTTTTGGAAATGCTGCACTCTTAGGACAAGAATGGGCTTGTTGTCTTTATAAGAGGTGTTAATGAAGAAATGCTTGATAGTAATACAATAATTGTCCATTCATGTAGGAGTGGATTTATGCCAAATTACAAGCGTTGGTACCTCCTGCATGGAAAGACGTGGAAGACAACATGCATGGATGGAAAGCTCTACTTGTCCAATACATTTACTAATGTGCAAGAGATTAATAGTGATTGGCTCGAGCATATGATTAGCACATTTGGTGGATTTAATCTGATTATTAGTAGCAGTCCATGTAATAATCTTTTAGATAGCAACTGTCATAGCTGTGATAGACTATAGGAGTTGCTATAGTTATAGCCTTGCGTAGCCTCTAACGGGTAGTAACCCTATAAAGGGTAAGCATGACTATAACTATAGCAACCCTATGTCCATCTTGACTATAACGGTTGCAATCTAAAGGATTATTACATTGACACCCATCAATAACTAGATCAAACACCAAATGTGTTAATCATCTACTCAAGCCGTCACCATTAAGCTCTTGTATATCAGCAAGGTCTTGGATATGTAGAGCCTCTGAAGCCCTTGCGATTGTCTCCCATGTTTTGATCCCCATATAGGTATCAATGCTTGTAGTTTGGCATAAATCCACTTTTATATAAATGGACAACTATTCCATCCCTATCAAACATTTCTCTATTGACACGTTGCTTACAAGGACAATAAGCCCATCCTTGAACTAAAGTGCAGCATTCCCAAAAGCATAATCACATAAGCAAGAGATATCATTGCAAATGGAAATGGTTTGCAATGCTGCCTGAACCTTTCCTCGGTTCAAGCATTCTGCATGCCAAGACTGGAGCGTGCAGGGCACGTCTTGGCCTCATGTTTGCAGCTTGAACTTTCTCTCCGTTCAAGCATTCTGTATGCTGAGTCTGGAGCACGTAGGTTACATCTCGGCCCCATGTGTGCAATGCTGCCCGAACCTTTCCTCGGTTTGAGCGCTCTGCATGTCGAGACCGAAGCACATAGGGCACATCTCGACCTTGTGTTTGTAGTGTGAACCTTCTCTTGGTTTGAGCACTCTGTATGTCGAGACCGGAATGTGAAGGGACGTCTTGACTCTATGTTTGCAATGTTGCCCGAACCTTCCCTCGATTCGAGTGCTCTACATACCAGGACCTAAATCCCATGCAAATTAATACTTAAATAGTTTTTAGTATCTAATTATGTTTAATTAATATAATTTAAATAAAAAAATTTATCACCGTGATGGTATTAGCTGTCACTAATACTATCGCTAATACTCACATTAGAAGGCTACCGTATAGAATCGAGGCACGGGTTGGTATGCAGGAATTGAGGCGTAAGGAGGCACAGGTGAGCAGGGATTGAGGTTCAGGGATGCTGCCATGGATGGGAGCTCAGGGAGGTGGGAGGTGGTTGGGGGCTTGAGGAGGTAGGTTGGGTGCGGCTGGGGGGATGCCGCCGGTCGGGAAGAGGGGGTGGTGGGGTACTAAAGGGCGTGGGAGGGGGATGGTGGGCTGAGATTTTGGGGAGGTGGGAGGTCGGGAGCTTGCAGCCAGGGGCTCGGGGAGGTGGGCCGAGTGCAGCCGGGGAGGAGGCAGCCTGGGGAAGCCGCCGATTGGGGGAGGGGGGATGGTGGGGGACCAAAGGGCGGGGAGGGGGATGGTGGGTCGGAATTTTGGGGAGGCGGTAGGTCGGAAGCTTGCACCCGAGGGCTCGAGGCGGAAGGCAACCAGGGGCTCGAAGAGGCGGGCTAGGTGCAGCCGGGGGGAGGCGGTCCGGGGGAGGGGTGGCAGGGGGATCGAAGGGCAGGGGAGAGGAGGGTGGTGGGCCAGGGTTTCGAGGAGGCGGGAGGCTGGGGGCTTGGGGAGGTCGACCGGGTGTAACCAGAGGGAGACGGCCGGGGGAAAGCCACCAATCGGGGGAGAGATGGGGTGGTGGGGCAACCAAAAGGGCGGGGGGGGGGGTGGCGGGCCAGGATTTCGGCAAGGTGGAAGGCCGAGATCTTGCGCCGTAGGCTCAGGGAGGTGGGAGGTGGCCGGGGGTTTGGGGAGGCGGGCCAGGTGCAGTCGGGGGAAGGTGATTGGGGGGAGGGGTGGTGGGGGAACCGAAAGGTGGGGGAGGGGTGGCGGGCCGAGGTTTCAAGGAGGCGGGAGGAGGCCGGGAGATTGCAGCCGGGGGCTCGGGGAGATGGGAGGCGGTCGGGGGCTCGGGAAGGCGAGCCGGGTGCAGCCAGGGGGAGGCCGTCGATCGGGGGAGGGTGGTGGGGGGACCGAAGGGTGGGGGAGAGGGCGGTGGGGGATAAAAATGCAGGAGGGGGGGTTGGTGGGAAAACGAGGTGGTAGACGGTGGGATGAGGGAAAATGGGGGTGGTGGGCGATAGTGTGGGGGAAAATGAAGGCACAGTGAGGTGGGAGAAAATGAGGGCAGAAAGATTACTAGCGATGGCAACTTCCGTCGCTAATAATATTCTCCTATCGCTAATATTAAAATATTATTAGTGACGGCAAGTGCTATCGGTAATAACTTTTCATCGCTAATAATTGTATTTTTAAAATAATATTTCTAAATTATTAGCGATGGTGTTTTTGCCATCGCTAAAGCCGTTGCTGATACAAAGTTATTAATATTAATTTTTTTCTCCTAAGTCATTTTTTCGATGGTTAAAAATCAATATTTGATTATAGTAAGTTTTTGGACTTAATTAATTTATGGATCAAGTTCTAATTGATTTAAATTAGATTTAATTTAATTAGGTTTGACTTAATTTAAGGCTAATTAGATTTTAATATTTCAAGTAAAATTTGGATTCAAAGTCTAATTGAATTAGGTTTGACATAATTTCGAATTGGATTCAAATCGGATTTGAATCGAACCCAAATTGCAAATCATTTTCTTATAATTGATTTAAATCATATTAAATTTAATTAGATTCGACTTAATTTGAATGTAATTGGGTTTTACAATCTAATTAGGATTTGGATTCAAAGTCTAATTGAATTAGGTTAGACAGAATTTCAAATTAGAGTTGAATCAGGTTTCAATTGGATTCGGATCGAATCTAAATTGAAAATAATTCTCCTAATTAATTTTCATCGGATTAAATTTACTTAGACTTGATTTAATATGAAGGTAATTGGATTTTACTATCCAAATAAGACTTGGATTTTAAAGTGTAATTGAATTAAGATTGGCAGGTATTCTAATTGGATTCGAATCGAGTTGGAATTGAACCCAAATTGAAGATCATTTTCTCCTAATTAATTTAAATCAACTTTAGTTTGATTAATCTTGACTTAATTTGAGATCAATTAGATTTTATAATCCATATAGGTTTGGGTTTGAAGCCTAATTGAATTTTGTTTTACAGGATTTTGAATTGGATTCGAATTGGGTTTGAATTGAATTTGAATGTAATTATGGATCAAGTTCTAATTGATTTAAATCAGTTTAAATTTAATTAGACTTGATTAATTTGAAGGTAATTGGGTTTTACCATCCAACTAGGATTTGAATTAAAAGTCATTAAATTAGGATTGGCGGGATTTCGAATTGGATTTGATGGAAAACTATTTTCTTTTAATTATTTAAATTAGCTTAAATTTAATTAGGCTTGACTTAATTTGAAGGTAATTGATTTTTACCATTCAAGTAGGATTTGAATTAAAAGTCTAATTGAATTAGGATTGAAAGAATTTCTTATTGGATTCGAATTGAACCTAAATTGATAACCAATTTCTCCTAATTGATTTAAATCAAATTTAATTTAATTAATTTAGATTTAATTTGAGATTAATTAGATTTTATAATCTAAGTAAGAATTGAATTCAAAGCCAAATTAAATTAGGTTTGGCAGAATTTCGAATTGGATTCGAATCAGGTTCGAATTGGATTCAAACTAGAGTTTGGGTGTGTTGTAGATTATTAGCGACGGCATGTTCCACTGCCAATAACATTTTTAAATTATTTTTTCTAAAAAATTATTAGCGATAGCTTGTGTTTTGCCACTAATAGCTAAAATTCACTGTCGCTAATATATATTTTGTTTAAATATTACAAAAAATTTAAAATAATTTTAGTGGTGGCTTATGTCATTGCTAATAATAATGAAGCTGTCGCTAATAGTGAATTATTAGCGACAGCACAGTATTTATCACTAATAATCCAAATTTATCATTTTTAATATTTTTTATTTAAATATTTAAAAAAAATAGATTTTTAGAGATGGCGATTGCCATCGCTAATAATAACGTCGCCATTGCTAATAGTATTAGCGATGGCGTTATTTTTTTGTCGGTATTGTGGTGGCAAAAAGCTTTATTAGCGATGGAAGTTTTTGCCGTTTCTATTACCATCGCTAATATTCTATTTTCTTGTAGTGTATCATGTATGGCATGGATCCTCAATGGCCATGTACTTTTTTTTGTTAAGAATAATTCTAAGATGTTTAATTTTACTCAAGGCTGCCTACCCATGCAGAGATGGGATGAACTCAATGATTTCTTCAAAAATGCCTGGTACTTTGATTATTTGACATCCTATAAATGACTCATGGACTTGTTTTTCCCTTGATTGCACAAAAAAATTCTATTGGTACATCACTTGATCAACTAAACGCAATTTACCTGGAAGCTGACGGAGTAAATTGAACAGCAAATTCTTATGGTCTTATGACACCATCTTGTGTCCCATTTAGATGTGTCCATGATACTGACTTTATGCTAGATCTTTACTATTTGACCATATCTCTATATATTTTGATGCTTAAAAGGTGGTGGATGTTGCAGTGGTGCGTATTTGAATTTTTTTTCTTTTAGTATGGGTATACCTTCTCTGAATTTGCATTTGAAATGCTAGTTCCACTATAATTTTCTTCTGGATACACCTTTTTAATAAATTCTATTTAATGATTCCTATAGCTTATGGGGTGGATATTTGAATTTTATTAGCTATATGTATGCAAGACAGGAGATGACACAGATATGAGCAGATGATGCAGAGATACAAGATAGTTACGGCGATGAATCTGAGACATGATGTACAGATGGAGGAGATAAGGCAGTCCCGTCAGACAAAGATAATGTCATTCACGACTCAGGTTGATCAGATTACATCCTTTTTACGTGATTTTCCCCTACATCAGGTAATTAGCTAAATATAATTTTGGAACTTTATATTATTTTCACATGTATTTTTATGTATAGGTTTTATGAGTTGTACATATTTATTTCTATTTTCTCAACTTAGAAAGTTTTTCTGTTTGTTGCAGGGTCCCGACACCTACCAGTTATCGAGATGATGCTGATACTATAAACAAATGATTGCCCTTTCTATTTTTTTATTGGGGGGGGGGGGGGGGGGTTTGCTTATGTGATATATCTTTTTGTATTTTATTTTTTATTGGACATTCATTCATCTTAGATAATGTATAACTTTAAATTTGATGGCTGATGCTTTTATGGGAGTAATTTGATTTTGGGATTAAAACAGTGGATGTGTATTTACTTGGTCCAGATTTTCTGGTTTGCTGGTTTTTCTGGACATATATCAGGAATAAGTTATTGTTTATTTTTGTGAATGCTTTGGTAGCTTTATAATTATTGAAGCTTTGTGATTGTTAATATATCTTATTAGGTGCGTATATGAAGGCCAATAATTTATGAAAAGCTTTACTAGATCTAATGATTTATCTTTTTTTTTTTAAAAGATATTTCTTGTTTCTTATGGAAATGTGTTTAATCATTGAAGTGTGTTATGTTGGTCTGTTCATAACAAAGTAGAAAATAAATTCTGTTTTTCCTTTTTGGATTCTTGAGTTTATGTTCTCTTGTTGCAAGAATGAGCTTTCTTGTCCGGCTTCTAATTTTCCTTTATTTATGGATATTGATGTATGATGCTGGGTTTTATCTTTCTTTATCCACCAATTGTTAAATTTTTGTTCTCAGTTTATAGAAAGAGGGAATTGCTGTCATTTAAATACATACATGGTTTTGGTGGCAATTGTCGCTCAAAAACATATCTTTAATATATTTTGCATTGTGGATAGAGATTTCAGGATTTGTTCTTGGTCTAGGTTAAATACATCCGAATTTAATTCCATCGTTAACCAAAAGATTTGGAAGAAAGTGGATTATGGTCAGGTTTGAGAAGTTACCCAACATGAGCTTATAGCAAGCAAGTTCGTGTACCAGAAAAATTACGCATCTTTTATATGGTGGAGTGTAGCAATTATTATAATTGATGGCATGCTGGCTTAAAAGGAATGAATTGTTTACCAGGTTCAAGCAGCAAGTTGAGAGCATTTTATATGACAGTAGCCTCTGGAACTGCTGTCATTACATATTAACACTAATTTTTTTAAACTTTTATTTATTTATTTATTTGGCGTAAAACAGGTTTGCGATGCTATTACAGAATTTTGCTCTAAAAATAAGTGGGCCACTGATAACAAAGTTGTCGATGCTTGTTAGTGTTGCTAGAAACCTGTCATTACATGGGCTTCTGACGATGGTTATTAGTGTCATTAAAAGCCGAGGCTTTTAAGGACACTTATAAACATCATTAAGGTCGACTTTGGATGATGCTTATAAGCATTGTTAAAGATCAAGATTATGGCAACTCTTTTTTCCATCGTTAATATTAAGGCTGTGAATTTTCACTGCTTCATAAACGACGCTTGTGGAGGCATCCTCACAGCATTTATCCACGATAATTTGCATCGGCAAAGGTTAAAAATAACATCGCCTATTTCCCATTTTCCTGTAGCGTCTGGTCATTTGCTGAATCTACGTTCTGAAGTATTAACCTGTACTAAGTTAGGAAGGCACAGCAGAGGCAGTGTGATGAGGTTAGGATCTGATTTTACTGTTTCTGGTCGTTGCAGTTCAAACAGGAGATAGCTGGCTGCTCAAGGAGGGAAGACGTGAAATTTTAGAGTTCATATTGGCATGACTTTGAGTTCTGACAAGGGAAAGTGCTTATCATGCTTGACATGCTGCCAACCAGAAAATGGTAATTAAATATCATGTCAATTTATACGTGCAGCTTAAAAGCGACCATGCCAAATCTTTGAGGGGATAGGATCTCAGTGCTTGGGATGAATGTTGGAGCACGTGCAGCTTAAAAGCAACCATGCCAAATCTTTGAGGGGATAGGATCTCAGTGCTTGGGATGAATGTTGGAGCATGTGAAAAAATGATCCCGAGGGGTAGCTGTTCAGGTAAAACATAGCTAGCAAGTGGCAACGTGGAATTGTTAATTCCCCAGAAAAAGAAGAGAAACATCAACTATATTTCATGAAAGTTAGATTTTAGAAAGTCATGAAAATATTATTTAAATCCTGATTTATGGTTTATGAGATCAGTACTTGCATGTGATATTTGCATGGTCTGATTAAAATTACAGTACTCTGACCGAATTATGACAAAAATAAACTCAAAATCATTTATCTCATTAATTTGCCAAAAGAGTTTAAATACATTAATTTGTCAACACCATGCAATATCTACAAAAATGTATGAGTGATAAAAAAATAAGTCCAAAAAATATTTAAATACACTTTTCAACTCCATACAACATCTACCTAAGTACAGGCAAGAGAGATAAAATAGAACTTGAATAGCTATATAAGTCCAAGTGCAAAGGCATTCTCATTAGCTTTCAAGGTTGCTACCCACTCTAAGATGTCGGCACTGATGGGGTGGTTGATTGAAGATTCAGTTGCAGAAGAAGATGGCTGTGCCACCATGCCATCGTCAGCTGCTAACATGCGATCAATCCACGCCAAGTCATCAAACTCACTAAGGGTTCCACTCTCTGATGATACAATCACCTCAATAGGTTGTTGGCTACTTGAAGGAACTGATATTGGAGAAGATGGTGGTGTTAAGATCATGCTGCCAGCCCACTTCAAGGTGCCAGAATCGATGGAGCAACCATCACCAGAAGTGAAAGAGTTGGTGGTGTCGATGGAGAGGTCATCTACGGATCCCGGCGGCAGTAGCAACTCATGAGATGCAATGTCCTGCTCAATGCAAATGGTAGTCACCTTCGCAACATCTTCACCACTAGTACCTCCAGTTGCAAAAGAAGATATCTGTGCCACCATGCCATGGTCAATCGCTAATAAGATATCAATCAACTCCAAGACATCAGCCTCGCTAAGGGTTCTACTCTCCGATGAAATAAGCATCTCGATAGCTTGGTTGCTAGAGAGAACGGACATTGGTTCAGCCCACTTCGAGGTGTCAGAATCAATGTAGGAACCAACGCTAGAAATGGAAGAGATGGCGGTGCCGGTGGAGCGGTCATCTACTGATCTTGACGGCCATACCAACTGAGATGCAACCTCTTGCTCAATCACCTCCGCAATATCTTCACCATTGCTACCATCTCTAACCTCAGAGGCCTCATCGAAGAGCGTCGATCTTGCAACATGTATCCGTCTTCTCTTGCAACCATGTGCAGTGGGATAATCATTTTCAGCATTTTTGTTGTCCTCCTTGGGATGAATTCTGCATAGAGCCATCTCTTGGAACTGCAAAACGGTGAGTGGTAGTGACATCAGTTAGCAGTTGAAGATTCTACCAAGGTTGAAAGGAAAAAGATAATCAAATTTAAATCTGTCGAAGCAAAAGATCATAACGAAATGATGTATTAAACAATTAACTAGCAGCCAGGCATGACGTAAGACCGTAATGATATTTGATTCAGCAAAAGAAAATGAAAGAAGGGAAAAAATAGAAAAATTACATACCTTGCCATCAGGTGAATGGAGGAGGTACTCGTGCATGATCCAGTTGGGGTGCAGCCTCTTCCTCTTGCTGTCACTTAACCTGAAGACAAGGGAAGTCTTGTGCCCGATCAGCTCAGAGGATTCATCGTCAAAGATGAGCTGGTCCCGACCATTGCCATGCCAAAAGCCCTGCCCTGCGTTGCGGTTGGCCCTGCACCCGCTTGCTTTGTGCCTGGGAGTGAAGTAGTACACCTCCTCTCCAATCCCATGCATGAAATCCCCTGTAGACGGAGGCAAAAAAAGGCAAACACAACCATCAAATATTTTTTCCTTAATTTCTAAATAATTAGAAGACAGAAAACAAGATTTAGGATATTTATAACGTAAAGACATGCAAAAGAAACAGGAACCGAAGACATGCTACGAGGAACTAACTCCACGATGGTTGGAAGCAAGAGACGATCGATGAAACTAAGTGAATCATCATCAGTTCACATGTAATTCGGACAAAAGGAAGAAGAAGAATGCGGGAAGAAAGAAGGATGATCTAATGTTTTAATTAATAGGGTTCAAGAACTCGTTGTTGCTGGTGATACTAAGAAAGGAAAATAAAAACAAGAACATGAGGAGGGAAACGGGAAGAAGAAAAAGGAAGGGAGAAAAGAGTAGGGATCGATCATATAATTTGGACAAAAAGAAGAAGGATCCAGGGTTTTAATTAGGGTTTCATGCAAAGCAATATATCAAGATACCAAAAACGGAAAACAAAAACAGGACCAAACCAGAAGAAGAAAGAAAGAAGAGAGAAAAGAGGAGGGATCACGTACTTGGGAGGTTCCACGGTTCTTGAGCATAAACATCGCACTCATGCATCAGCGTAGGTGGGAGTGGAGAGCCCTCCGCTCGCTTCCGGAGGTAGGCGATGAGTTCCATATCCGTTGGAAGAAACCGCATTCCATCCACCAGTCCGTACATCGATCGTCTCTTAGCCATCTCTTCTTCAGTTTTCTCCCTCTCTTCTCTTAGCCTTCTCTTCTTCGCGTTTCTCCTCCGAGAGTTATCTCAGTCGTCGGAGATACACGAGCTCTAGGATGCCAGCGGTAAACCAAGAAGCCAAGTTTTCCCAGTGCGGTCAGGAGAACACGAGCTCTAGGATGCCAGCGGTAAACCAAGAAGCCAAGTTTTCCCAGTGCGGTCAGGAGAACACGAACTCTAGGATGCCAGCGGTAAACCAAGAAGCCAAGTTTTCCCAGCGCGGTCAGGAGAACACGAGACCAACGGTAATATTTGTCAGCTGTCACCGGGTGAATGGGTTAGCTGTCGTGATTTAGCTATAAGTTTATTTAAGCAGAGGGTTCGGTTCGCAGGAGATTTTTATTTTTATATAATTATATATATGCCCTGAACTCCCATTGCTGCAGGATTTGAGTCCAGGTCTTTTGTCCAACCAGGTCTTTTGTATAATTATATATATACACATAACATCATATTTATTTTAGCATATGCCATTGGGGCATCCTTGGCACTTGCACCGATGGTTCAAAGCTTCATCACTTGTCTTGGTTTGCTCTAAAAGATTTAGAATTTACTCCTGCTTTCCTGCACCTGCACATGCGCCTGGGCATTAATCTTGACAATCATCCATTTCAGCTTGTTGCCATTATCCGCCAAATCTTTCAAGTTTGAATCAGTTAGTTTTCATCTTTATGGATGAACTTACCCAAAAACCAAAAGAGTTGTATCTACTTGAATGTTGAGATCCCATAGCTGTCCTCTGAATCTTAAGCATCTCATTCCAGAAAAACTTCATATTCAGCACGTTCAGCATCTTCAGCTGAATAAAAATAGGAACTGCAAAAAGGCATTACCTTTAAACTGCATATATCAGCTTGTAAAAGGAACCAATTGACGTAACTGCATCAAGTACAGTAAATGAAGACATGGAGCTCTGCTTAGGCTAATGGAAGATCACTTGCCAATGAAAATGCTTAATCTCTTTTTTTTTTTTTTTTTGATGAATTGCGAGCTTGAACCACCCATTTATTGATTGAAGCAGATTATTTACAATGGAATCAAGTTGAAGGAACTTGTTCCATGAGTGTTGCTGGTTACAGCGTAAAAGGCTTTAGAGGTTTTTGGACATCACACACGTCAGGTTTCGAGCTTATAGATAACAGACTTACAGGTACAGAGTTGTGGGTTTACAAGGCTAACAGGTTTACAGTCTCAGAGTTTCAGGTTTTCAGGGAACAAGTTTTTCAGAATACCAGGTTTTGCAATCCTTGTACCTAAAGAAATAAATCTTGTTGTTTGTTGATATAAGCTTACCGAGCTGCCAGCACCCCAGTGCTGCAAGTTTGTTGATGCAGTAAAATTTGAAGTTTGTCATAAAATTCAGTTGCATAATAATGAGCTAGACTAGATTGTTCCCCTAGCCGACGGGTTGATTTCAGACAATTTTGACAATCCCCCGATCTCGTTTTGATGCCTCGTCTCTTCCCGTTGAGTCCAAAGCATGGCTCGCATTGAGCAATCCCACTGTCTTGAAACTCTCTCTGATGAGGGTGCTGATAAGCTGACCATTCCTTACGCCTTGGCTTGTCCATTT
>QRFJ01005893.1:0-26679 GCA_006176705.1 Cocos nucifera
GAGAGATGGTTCTGTATGGTAATGGGGATATGTCATGATCTCTATCATCGACATCAGATCGATCCTTTCGATGGATCAGACTCTTATGATTCGAACAGCTAATGAATCGATCATCTAATCATTCTAATTGCTCCCAAAATCACCATACACCTAGCAGTATATTGGTGGCAAACCATCAGAGCTGAATGCGAACCTCTTGGTGCAGGTACTTGTGTTGATTCAGTTACTTTCTTATTGAGCCGATCAGATTAGGGTTAGGTTGAACTCGTCAAAAACCCTAATCTCTGTCATAGATGTAATCATTCGATTCGGTCCAATGTGAAATCTAAAAGGAACCTTTCTATTATTTCACTGCCATGGCCATGGGCATTCAGGACTTGATTCTCAATGTCATCATAGGGCTACTCTCTACACCGAGGTAGATAGATCCTTTGAGCAGTAAGTTCTACAATGAAACATTCACAAGCCATCATACACCTCAGGGTTCCATATGGCATAGGAGACCGATAATGGTGTAGTCAAACTATAACACCTCAGCGTTGAACTGCCGATGCATCTCGGTCAAGAACCAGACACACTACTGCAGATCGAGTACAGTCATTGACGAAGAGGTAGCTTCCCTTAATGACTATCAGGTCGGTCACGCTCAGTGCCCTCTGTTCCTCTACGATATGTACTCTCGTCCGGTTGTCTTCAACCGTGACTCAAGACTCATCTACTAAAGAGAAGCGACGTACACCAAACATTCGATCAATCACCATCCTCTGATGAATCCTATAGGTCGGGAGAGCATTATTTATGAGTTAATAATGATTATTCATGTCTTAAATTTTTCAATCTGTGAAAATATGATTTCTTACCATTATCAAGGATGATTTTCACGACACTAAATAACTGTGTGATAGAAAATAACCCATTTATTAATTATATCAAAATTAATTTTGCCCCTAGAAGTGTATTACAATTGTGTCGGCCAATTCTGGCTTCTAGGGCAACAATTATTCTAAACATTCTCCACTTGTTCCTAAAGCCAATTGGCTACAGTCTAAGTTCCCATCTTTCTCAGGTGAGGGCTTCGATCTTTGCTGGCCCGAAATGACTTTGTAAGTGGTCTGCCACATTATCTGCGGAGTCGACTCTCTTTGGACCTCCACGTAACCTTTCTTCAAGTAATCCGCGGATGAATGATTCACGTTTTGCTTGGAACTATTCCAGCACAAACAGTTGCAGATGTCGTTCGATCATCTATATGGACATGAATCGAGTTGTGTATCCTGGAACCAGGAGTTCTCCAATTACAAAGGCACCAACATGCATATCCTTATTCTTCTCATACTCTAAGGATAACTTCACAGGAAGTTCCAGTGTTTTCACTGGATTTGACTGTATCTGTTGTGCAAATCACAGATGGGCTTATCAGGTCGTGTACATGCATGGCATACATGAGGCTCCCTATTGCAAGCATAAGGGATTTGTATGCGTTCTAATTTCATCAGGTGTGCGTGGCGGGCACATCTTTTGGAAAGATGACATACATGTCTGAAGGGTATTAATCCCTCTTAGGTTTTCCCATACTTAAACTCATTTAGTACTTCCTCTTATCGTACATTTTGGAAAGTCCTAGCTCCTATTCGGTCGTATCCCTATAGACTTTAATTCCATAGAATTAAAGGATGCTTTACTTGGTCTTTCATGGAGAATATCCTTAGAAACCACATCTTGACTGTGTCACATCGGGCGAATATATTTCCCCAATAGAAGGAGAATGTCATCACACGAATTACAATCTAGGAAGACAACAGCGCGTCACTGCACCACTTTTGAACCAACACAATAGGAATTACTTATTCATTTTTGATGAAACCCACCACCAAAATCTTTTGATCACTCATTTAAAAACAAGTGGTTCCAGCCCGCAGACGCTTGTAAAGTCTATATGGACCTTTGCAGCTTGCAACTTGTGATCAGTATCACTGGATGTGAACCTAGTTGGATGTTCCATATAGATATCTTCCTTCAGATATCCATCCAGTGAGGAATGCCGTTTTCACGTCCATTTGCCATATTTCATTTAATCGAAATAGGCTGCAACAGCAAAGGCCATGTGCGGATGGATTTTAGCATAGTAGGGGAAAGGTATCCTGATATCAATGCCTTAGCGTTGACTATAACCTTTTGCAATGTCTAGGGCCTTGAATGTCTTCTATTCCCATCTGCACAATCCTTTCTCTTGAAGATCACCTTACATCATAGGTCTATACTTCTGGTGGATCTACCGAACGACAGACTTGGCTTTAGCATGCAATCGAGATCTCGTTTCTGACCCTTCAATTGCCTCAAGCATTTTCTCTGGAGATCCGATATTTGATATCGCTACAGTTGTAAGGATTATTGATCCTGCACCAATTGGACCATTACCTAATGAGAACATTCCTTACGATCTCTGAATAATACCTAATAGTCTATTTCATCACCATCCAGTAAGGGACGGGAATCTTCAGACTCCCGATCTACGACAGGTGGAGGAAAGGTAGTGTTCTATTGGTCACCTGATTTGGTTCCTCTTGGTCTTAGCCTTTCCTGTTGTGAGACTTTCTCATCAAGCTTAGTTTGCTTCATGCACTATCTTGAATAAACTATTTTTCAAGAAATATGGCTGTTCGAATCACACTCACATTGTGGTCTTCGGAATGTAAGAATAGTTATCTAATGACTCTTTGGATATCTATGATCCGAGCTCTAAAAGACCTACTCTAACTTGTCCGCTTGTTGTCTTTTGGACATGAGCCGGACAACCCCAAATTTCTGAGATGACTAGACTTGGTTTCTTTACCGTGCCATTATTCTTACGGTGTGGTAGGAACGGGTTTATAAGGGAACCCTATTCAGTAAATAGATAGAAGTTATATAATGTCCAAAAGAAATCTGGAGGTCTGTGAAGCTGATCATGGATCGAACCATATCAATTAGAGTCCGATTTTCCTTCTGACCCCAGTTGAAGTTGAGGTGTTCCTGGTGAGTCATTGACGGACTAGCCATTTTTCCTTAAGATAGTCTGGAATCCCGACTAAGATATTCACCTCCTCGATCTGATCGAAGAACCTTAATGGGTTTTCCAGTTATTTTCTACTTCATGTCTTAAATTCTTTGAACTTTCAACAAGCTTTACAGACTTGTGTTCTAAGATACACATACCCATACCCTAGACAGAATTCTCGGTAAAGGTAATGAAGTAGACAAAATTGCCTCTAGCCGGCACATCAAATGGGCCGCACACATCAGTATGTACTAGGGCAAGGAGATCTGTGGCCCTCTCCCCATGTCCAACAAAAGGGAGTTTAGTCATTTTGCCTTGAAGACAAGATTCACAAGTTGGATATGACTCAAAAGTCAATGGACTCAATAGCCCATTTTTCTCCAATTTGTTGATCCTATCTTCTGCTATATGACCTAATCTCAGGTGCCATAGATATCTGTCGTTTGGACTATCCCTAGGTCGTTTGGCATTCACGTTTTGCTCGATAGTTAGAACAGGTACATCAATATGTAGCTGATAAAGACCATTAATAAGGAAACCATTTGCAATTTTATTTCTTTCATAAAGAATGTTACAATGGTCCTTAAAGAAGGTGATCACATAACCTTCTTGTGCTAAGCATGAAACAGAAATCAAATTCCTGCTAGCTGCAGGCACATAATAACAGTCTTTCAAAACTAAGTCTAAACCAGATGGTAATCGAAGAGGGTATGTTCCCACGGCTACTGCAGCAACTCTTGCTCCATTACCGACGCGTAGGATCATGTCTCCATCCCTCAGCCTCCTGCTATCCTCAAGACCCTGCATAGAAGTGCACAGATGAGCACTAGAACCAGAGTCAAGCACCCAACTGGATGCAGAAGAAACCGTAAGGTTAGACTCAATAACGAGCATACCTCCAGAAGGACCTTCCTTCTTGTTCTTCAGGGTGGCCAGGTAAGTAGGGCAGTTCCGCTTCCAATGGCCGTCGCTGTTGCAATGGAAACACTTTCCTTTGCCATCGACCTTTCTTCTTCGGTTCTGCCTTCTTCTTCTTTGATCCTTCCTACCTTTTGCTTTTTCACAGACTTCTTTTTCTTTCCATAAGACTTTCTTTTGGAAGAAGTCCGTTCCATAGCAAGAACTGAGCCTTTAGAACCTTTCATAGAAAGCTCAGCGGTAACCAGCATATTCATTCAACTCGGCCAAGGAATTTTGAAGTTTATGCATGTGGTAATTCATGATGAATTGCCCATATGCATCAGTCAAGGATTGCAGAATAATATCATTCTGCAAGTCCAAGTCCAACTTCACACCGAGCTTCTCAAGCTCTTCCATGTCCTTGATCATTGTCAGACAGTGATCTTGGACTGACTGCCCATCACGCATCTTAGCCTTAAAAAGTCATTTTCGTGACTTGATATTTGGCTGCGCGACTCTGTTCACCAAACATCTCCTGCAGGTGAGCCAACATTTGGCGAGCAGTCCCGATATCTTCATGTTGGCGCTGGAGCTCATCAGACATCGAGCCCAACATGTAAGTATCTGGCCTTATTATCTTCGTCAATCCATTTTTCCAGAGACGCTCTCTGTTCAGTGGATGGACGAGCTGGTAAGGTGGGAGGGTCCTGGTCCAAAACATGTGTTAACTTCTCGGAACCCAAAACAATTTTGTAGTTCCTGAGCCAATCTTTATAATTGGGTCCAGTCAGTCTATGTGTGTCCTAGGATACGTGCCAATGGGTTGGACGCAGACATTTTCCTGTAGAGAGTCAAAGATTCTAGTTAGATACTGTAATTTTGACTTGACCAATTTGTTTAGGGATTTTATTTTTAAACAAATTAGCTCCCACTATTTTCTCGGATCCCTACACTCCCTCTGTAGAGATGCGAAAATCTCCATGATTAATGATTTCTAGTGGGTGGTGCGGTCTCACCAACTGACTCATCACCTCACCTAACAGTTATTGGTGATGGGTTAGCCAATGAGTGAACAACTCTTGTTCAATGATTCTCTAATCATGGTGCACCCAAACTTGGTCTCTAATTCATGAATCTCACCGTATCCGGAATATTGATCCACTCCTTAGTTAAGTCAGACCCACCATTTGCATAGACTGGGTTCCTAATTGAGTCTCTCACCGTATCCGAAATATTGAGCCCAACTCATCCTCCAGCCCATAGCATCCAATGCCTAATAGACATGGTTGCATCTTCCCGGTGCAACTGAGCCACTGTATCCAGCCGAGAACAATCAACCCCGGGAAGGGCCCGCACATCTACAATGGTGGAAGACCTCAGACTTAATCTTTTCTTAGGGAGAATTGATTCAGGTCTCATTAAACTAGACTTGGCTTAGTCATAACAATTATGACTAACCTAGTGGCATGGGTTCAGCTCGGATTATTGACCACCTCAGATCAGAACTGTGTCAACAGATATGGCCAGGTAAGTGAGACCGGTGGAAGGAATATGCCATTAACTCGTACAAGAACGCATTCAGGTCGAGTAGCTTCCAATTAAAAACCAGTCGGTCGTATGTGCCAAACTTACCTTAGACACCAAATTGTTGAGTCAGAACCAATTGGGTTAGCCTACAATCCAGACTCTAACCTCTGAGCCTAATTAGGTCTTGCTTGATCGTGACTCGATCTTGACCCAGACTTAATCCTATTAGGCTGGTCAATTTAAGCATTGTTGATCCCATCTAACCAACTCTTGATTCGGTTTGATCAACCGCTTAGACCTAATTGAGCTACCCAAGCCCGAACCCAGTATTATGAATATGTCTTAGATCTGAAATTCTCAATTTTAGACCTAATTAATATTCCATAAACTTAATTCTTAATTAAGTAGGGTTCATAAACAAAATATGCACAATAAATCCTAGGGTTTCAGGATCTAGGGTTTTGCAGAAAGTAAGTTTTGGGTTTCTGATTAAGGACGAACGCGCAGCACCCCTACACATCATAAGAACACCCCATCGAATGGGAAGAGAGGGCCTTTAAACCCTTCTTCGTTCTTATGACCGGACGGCCAAGAGGAACGCCTTAATCAGGAACATTCAATAAACATTCAATACTACAAAACAGTTATAGATCTATATCATATATCTCATATACAAATTTAGATCTAATCATGGCATATTTTGCATACATCTCATGTATCAAATCATGCATGTTTTTCAGATCTAAATTATCTCATAATAATCTAAAAAATTAGATTTAAATTGATCTAATCAAAATAAATTCTAATCTAGACAATTATGTAGAACTATTCTACAACTAGTCTAGACATGCATCTATCATATCTCATATGATATTTAAAATTAAATAATTTTTATTTGCTATTTTATCAGATGTTATTATAACACTTATAATATCAAAAAATAGTAAATAAGAAGATCTAAAATATGATTTAATCAGATTAAATCAAAACATGCAAAACTATTCTATAGAACTATTCTATTTCTAGAACTAGTCATGCATATCTTCATGTTCTTAGATCCAAATCATTTAATTTTAATTTTTTCTGATTTCAGATCTGATCACATCTCATGTGACATCTGAAATCACTTATTTTTTAATTAAAATAAAATTAAAAATCAGATCTAAACTATTTTTAGAACCATGGCTCTGATACCAGTTGAAGGGAAATCCTGATTTCCCGGACCAGGTTCGTTCAGATCTGATCAGATCAAGAGATATATTTCAAAATTTTTTCTCTTAGATCTGTATCAGATCAGGGATGCTTTTCAGATCTGATTCTTATTTATTTAATAAAAATTAAATGAAAAGGATAAATTAAATCAACATTTCAATTTACCTGAATAGGGTAATCCTATTACCCTGTTGATGATCCTGTTTGCAGCGGAAGGTTCTGGATCAAGCCACGCAAGCGCCTGGCCTCTACCGGTATCCACTCGGGCTGGATCTGGAGATCCTCTTCTTCTCTATCACGCCTCCAAAAATCAGATCTGGATCTGATCTGGAGGATCTTCAAAACTCCTTTTGAAGATCTGCAGTCGTCCTTTCGCAGCAGCGCAGCCTTCTTGCTTTTGATCGCCTTTTCTTGATCTAAATCGCACCAACCAAATCCAAAACACTTTTGGACGTGGAGAGCAAGGGGAGAAGAGAGTATGGCGTGGAGAAAGGGGAGAGAGGCAGCCTTGGGGCGTGGGAAGATTGCTTCTTGATTATTTTTTCACTTGGGCGCTGGGTCTCTTATATAGACTAAGCGTGATCCAACTCCATCTTCCTCCCAACCAATCACAACCCTTTGTGAAATCAGATCTAAATCTGATTGGTGGGAATTAGAGTCCCCTGGATTCCTACTTAGAGAGTGCCTAAGACCAGTCAAACTGGATTCTTAGAAGAACTCTAATTGGAATCCAAAAAGGGAGATGGAGTCCTTGTCCAACAAGGACTCCTAGGCGCCTCCTTACTTGGGCTCACGCCTCCCTTGGCGTGCGCCCATCTCCTTGCCAGGTTCTGGCAGGGGGACAAGCCCCCACCAGCTCTCCAATAGGTGCATGACATGTGGTCAAAAGTCAAAGGTGTCAATGGTCAACGTTTGACCAGTCAAAGGTAGACTTTTGACCAAAGTCAAAGAACAAGAAATGGCAGGTGACCAAAAATGGCAGGTAATGTCTTACAAATAAGACAACCTATTCTGACTTGGACAACCTCCAGTCAGACCATATGAAGGCCTTCTGATTGAGCACAAACTCCTTTGGCTCAGACAGGACAACTTATTTATGATAGCAAAAGAAGAACGTTAGGTTCAATCGAGTGCTAGCACGATTTCCTTGAACCTAATTGAATCTCATTCAGATCAATTGAACTAGATCAGTTCAATTGATGATCACCAGATTCAAACCCTTGTTTGTGTGACCCAGTTAGGTTCAGTTCTGTATGGTAATGGGATATGTCATGATCTCTATCATCGACATCATCGAAACTCCTTTCGATGGATCAGAACTCTTCTGATTCAAACAGCTTAGAATGATCGATCATCTAAATCATTCTAATTGCTCCCAAAATCCACCAGTGACACCTAGCAGTATATGGTGGCAACCCATCAGAGCTGAATGCGAACCTCTTGGTGCAGCTACCTGTGTGATTCAGTTCTTCTATCTTGAGCCCCGATCAGATTAGGGTTAAGGTGAACTCGTCAAACCCTAGTCTCTGTCATATGATGTAATCATTCGATTCGAGTCCAATGTGAAAATCTAAATAGAAACTCTTTCTATTATTTCACTCTGCCATGGCCATGGGCTTCAGGACTTGATTCTCATGATCATCATAGGGCTACTCCTCTACCACCGAGGTAGATAGATTCCCATCTTGATGCAATCCAGTTCCTACAATGAACATGTCATAGCCAACATACACCTCAGGGTTCCATATGGCTAGGAGACCGAGTAATGGTGTAGTCAAACTATAACACCCTCAAGGTGAACTGCCGATGCATCTCAGGTCAAAGAACCAGACACACTACTGCAGCATCGAGTCAGTCATTGACGAGAAGGTAGACTCCCTAATGACTACTCGAGGTGGTCACGCTCAGTGCCCTCGTTCTCTAACGAGTACCTGTACTCTCGCTCCGGTGTCTCCACACCGTAGACTCAAGACTCATCTACTAAAGAGAAGCGATCGTACACCAACCTTCCGGATCAATCACCATCCTCGTGATGATCCTATGGTCGGGAGCTATTTATGAGTTAATAATGATTATTCATGTCTTAAATTTTCAACTCTTGAAAATATGAATTATCATTACCATTAACTCAAAGGATGTATCACAGACACTAAATACACATGTGTGATAGAAAATAACCCATTTATTAATTATAGTCAAAATTACAATTTTGCCCCTAGAAGTGTATTACAAGTGTCAGCCAATTCTGGCTTCTAGGGCACATATATCTAACAGTAAGGTGGGAGGGTCCTGGTCCAAAACATGGGTTAACTTCTCGGAACCCAAAATAATTTTGTAGTTTCTGAGCCAATCTTTATAATTGGGTCCAGTCAGTCTATGTGTGTCCAGGATACGTGCCAATGGGTTGGACGCAGACATATTCCTATAGAGAGTCAAAGATTCTAGTTAGATACTGTAATTTTGACTTGACCAATTTATTTAAAAATTTTATTTTTAAACAAATTAGCTCCCACTATTTTCTCGGAATCCCTACACTCCCTCTGTAGAGATGCAAAAATCTTCACGATTAATGATTTCTAGTGGATGGTGCGGTCTCACCAACTGACTCATCACCTCACCTAACAGTTATTGGTGATGGGTTAGCCAATGAGTGAACAACTCTTGTTCAATGATTCTCTAATCATGGTGCACCCGAACTTGGTCTCTAATTCATGAATCTCACCGTATCCGAAATATTGATCCACTCCTTAGTTAAGTCAGACCCACCATTTGCATAGACTGGGTTCCTAATTGAGTCTCTCACCGTATCCAGAATATTGAGCTCAACTCATCCTCCAGCCCATAGCATCCAATGCCTAATAGACATGGTTGCGTCTTCCCGATGCAACTGACCACTGTATCCAGCCGAGAACAATCAACCCTGAGAAGGGTCCGCACATCTACAATGGTGGAAGACCTCAGACTTAAACTTTTCTTAGGGAGAATTGATTTAGGTCTCATTAAACTAGACTTGGCTTAGTCATAACAATTATGACTAACCTAGTGGCATGGGTTAGCTCGGATTATTGACCACCTCAGATCAGAACTGTGTCAACAGATATGGCCAGGTAAGTGAGATCGGTGGAAGGAATATGCCATTAACTCATACAAGAATGCATTCAGGTCGAGTAGCTTCCAATTAAAAACCAGTCGGTCGTCTATGCCAAACTTACCTTAGACACCAAATTGTTGAGCCAGAACCAATTGGGTTAGCCTACAATCCAGACTCTAACCTCTGAGCCTAATTAGGTCTTGCTTGATCGTGACTCGATCTTGACCCAGACTTAATCCTATTAGGCTGGTCAATTTAAGCACTGTTGATCCCATCTAACCAACTCTTGATTCGGTTTGATCAACCGCTTAGACCTAATTGAGCTACCCAAGCCCGAACCCAGTATTATGAATATGTCTTAGATCTGAAATTCTTAATTTTAGACCTAATTAATATTCCATAAACTTAATTCTTAATTAAGTAGGGTTCATAAACAAAATATGCACAATAAATCCTAGGGTTTCAGGATCTAGGGTTTTGCAGAAAGTAAGTTTTGGGTTTCTGATTAAGGACGAACATGCAGCACCCCTACACATCATAAGAACACCCCATCGAATGGGAAGAGAGGGCCTTTAAACCCTTCTTCGTTCTTATGACCGGACGGCCAAGAGGAATGCCTTAATCAGGAACATTCAATACTACAAAACAATATCAGATCTATATCATATATCTCATATATAAAGTAGATCTAATCATGGCATATTTTGCATACATCTCATGTATCAAATCATGCATATTTTCAGATCTAAATTATCTCATAATAATCTAAAAAATTAGATTTAAATTGATCTAATCAAAATAAATTCTAATCTAGACAATTATGTAGAACTATTCTACAACTAGTCTAGACATGCATCAATCATATCTCATATGATATTCAAAAATTAAATAATTTTTATTTTGCTATTTTTTAGATGTTATTATAACACTTATAATATCAGAAAATAGTAAATAAAAAGATCTAAAACATGATTTAATCAGATTAAATCAAAAACATGCAAGACTATTCTATAGAACTATTCTATTCTAGAACTAGTCATGCATATCTTCTAATCTTAGATCCTAATCATTTAATTTTAATTTTTTCTGATTTTAGATCTGATCATATCTCATGTGACATCTAAAATCACTTATTTTTTGATTAAAATAAATTTAAAATTAGATCTAAACAATTTTAGAACTATGGCTCTGATACCAGTTGAAGGAAAATCCTGATTTCCCGGACCAGGTTCGTTCAAATCTGATCAGATCGAGAGATATATTTCAAAATTTTTCTCTCGATCTCAATTAGATCTGAGATATTTCAGATCTAATTTTATTATTTTAATAATAGAAATAAAATAAAGATAAATTAAATCAAATTTAATTTACCTAATTTGGGTAATCCTATTACCCTGTTGATGATCTTGTTTGCAGCGGAAGGTTCTGGATCTAGCCATGCAAGCGCCTGGCCTCTATCGATATCCACTCGGGCTAGATCTAGAGATCCTCTTCTTCTCTATCACACCTCCAAAAATTAGATCTGGATCTGATCTGGAGGATCTTCAAAACTCCTTTTGAAGATCTGCAGTCATCCTTTGCAGCAGTGCAACCTTCTTGCTTTAGATCGCCTTTCTTTGATTTGGATCGCGCCAACCAAGGTCCAAAACTCCTTTTGGACGTGGAGACCAAGGGGAGAAGATGGTTTGGCATGGAGGAAGAGGGGAGAGGCAGCCTTGGTGTTAGATATATGTGCCTTAGAAGCCAGAATTGGCTGACACTTGTAATACACTTCTAGGGGCAAAATTGTAATTTTGACTATAATTAATGAAATGGGTTATTTTCTATCACACATGTGTATTTAGTGTCTGTGATACATCCTTTGAGTTAATGGTAATGATAATTCATATTTTCAAGAGTTGAAAATTTAAGACATGAATAATCATTATTAACTCATAAACAGCTCCCGACCATAGGATCATCACGAGGATGGTGATTGATCCGGAAGGTTGGTGTACAATCGCTTCTCTTTAGTAGATGAGTCTTGAGTCTACGGTGTGGAGACACCGAAGCGAGAGTACAGGTACTCGTTAGAGAACGAGGGCACTGAGCGTGACCACCTCGAGTAGTCATTAGGGAGTCTACCTTCTCGTCAATGACTGACTCGATGCTGCAGTAGTGTGTCTGGTTCTTTGACCTGAGATGCATCGACAGTTCACCTTGAGGGTGTTATAGTTTGACTACACCATTACTCGATCTCCTAGCCATATGGAATCCTGAGGTGTATGTTGGCTATAGCATGTTCATTGTAGGAACTGGATTGCATCAAGATGGAATCTATCTACCTCAGTGGTAGAGGAGTAGCCCTATGATGATCATGAGAATCAAGTCCAGAAATCCATGGCCATGGTAGAGTGAAATAATAGAAAGAGTTTCTATTTAGATTTTCACATTGGACTCGAATCGAATGATTACATCATATGACAGAGACTAGGGTTTGACGAGTTCACCTTAACCCTAATCTGATCGGGGCTCAAGATAGAAGAACTGAATCACACAGGTAGCTGCACCAAGAGGTTCGCATTCAGCTCTGATGGGTTGCCACCATATACTGCTAGGTGTCACTGGTGGATTTTGGGAGCAATTAGAATGATTTAGATGATCGATCATTCTAAGCTGTTTCGAATCAGAAGAGTTCTGATCCATCGAAAGGAGTTTCGATGATGTCTATGATAGAGATCATGACATATCCCATTACCATACAGAACTGAACCTAACTGGGTCACACAAATAAGGGTTTGAATCTGGTGATCATCAATTGAACTGATCTAGTTCAATTGATCTGAATGAGATTCAATTAGGTTCAAGGAAATCGTGCTAGCACTCGATTGAACCTAACGTTCTTCTTTTACTATCATAAATAAGTTGTCCTGACTGAGCCAAAGGAGTTTGTGCTCAATCAGAGGCCTTCATATGGTCTGACTGGAGGTTGTCCAAGTCAGAATAGGTTGTCTTATTTGTAAGACATTACCTGCCATTTTTGGTCACCTGCCATTTCTTGTTCTTTGACTTTGGTCAAAAGTCTACCTTTGACTGGTCAAACGTTGACCATTGACCCTTTGACTTTTGACCACATGTCATGCACCTATTGGAGAGCTGGTGGGGGCCTGTCCCCCTACCAGAACCTGGCAAGGAGAAGGGCGCACGCCAAGGGTGGCGTGAGCCCAAGTAGGAGGCGCCTAGGAGTCCTTGTTGGACAAGGACTCCACCTCCCTTTTGGATTCCAATCAGAGTTCTACTAAGAATCCAGTTTGACTGGTCTTAGGCACCCTCTAAGGAGGAATCCAGGGGTCTCTATTCCAACCAATCAGATTTAGATCTGATTTCACAAAGGGTTGTGATTGGTTGAGAGGAAGAGGAGTTGGATCACAAGAGGTCTATAAATAAGACCCTGCGCCCAACCCTAATTCTAAGTGAATGCAATTCAATTGAGAAACCCCATGCCCCAAGGCTGCCTCTCCCCTCCTTCTCCACGCCATAGTCTCTTCTCCCCTTGCTCTCCACGTCCAAAAGAGTTTTGGACTTAGGTTGGTGCGATTCAGATCAAGGAAAGGCGATCAAAAGCAAGAAGGCTGCGCTGCTGCAAAAGGACGACTGCAGATCTTCAAAAGAGTTTTGAAGATCCTCCAGATCAGATCCAGATCTGATTTTTGGAGGTGTGATAGAGAAGAAGAGGATCTCCAGATCCAACCCGAGTGGATACCGATAGAGGCCAGGCGCTTGCGTGGCTAGATCCAGAACCTTCCGCTGCAATCAGGATCATCTACAGGGTAATAGGATTACCCAAATCAGGTAAATTAAATTTGATTTAATTTATCTTATTTTATTTTATTTATTAAAATAATAAGAATCAGATCTGAAATATATCAAGATCTAATTGAGATCAAGAGAAAATTTTTGAAATATATCTCTTGATCTAATCAGATCTGGACGAACCTGGACCGGGAAATCAGGATTTCCCTTCACTTGGGATGTGGGGAACTTTGATCTCAATTCAATTACTTGTGTTTGAGTTGGGCACAGGGTCTTATTTATAGACTGACTGTGATCCAGCTTCTCTTATTCCCAACCAATCACAACCCTTTGTGAAATCAGATCTAAATTTGATTGGTGGGAATAGAGTCCCCTGGATTCCTACTTAGAGGGCATCTAAGACCAGTCAAAGTTGGTTTTAGGGAGAACTCTAATTGGAATCCAAAAGAGAGGTGGAGTCCTTGTCCAACAAGGACTCCAAGACTCCTCCAAACTTGGGCGCACGCCAACACGCCACCCTTGGCATGCGCCCTCCTCCTTGCAGGTTCTGGCAGGGGGACAGGCCCCCACCAGCTCTCCAATAGGTGCATGACATTTGGTCAAAAGTCAAAAGGTCAATGGTCAACGTTTGACCAGTCAAAGGTAGACTTTTGACCAAAGTCAAAGAAATGGCAGGTGACCAAAAATGGCAGGTAATGTCTTACAAATAAGACAACCTTTTCTGACTTGGACAACCTCCAGTCAGACCATATGAAGGCCTCTGATTGAGCACAAACTCCTTTGGCTCAGACAGGACAACTTATTTATGATAGCAAAAGAAGAACGTTAGGTTCAATCGAGTGCTAGCACGATTTTCTTGAACCTAATTGAATCTCATTCAGATCAATTGAACTAGATCAGTTCAATTGATGATCACCAGATTCAAACCCTTATTTGTGTGACCCAGTTAGGTTCAGTTCTGTATGGTAATGGGATATGTCATGATCTCTATCATTGACATCATCGAAACTCCTTTCGATGGATCAGAACTCTTCTGATTCAAACAGCTAGAATGATCGATCATCTAAATTCATTCTAATTGCTCCCAAAATCCACCAGTGACACCTAGCAGTATATGGTGGCAACCCATCAGAGCTGAATGCGAACCTCTTGGTGCAGCTACCTGTGTGATTCAGTCCTTCTATCTTGAGCCCCGATCAGATTAGGGTTAAGGTAAACTCGTCAAACCCTAGTCTCTGTCATATGATGTAATCATTCGATTCAAGTCCAATGTGAAAATCTAAATAGAAACTCTTTCTATTATTTCACTCTACCATGGCCATGGATTTTTGGACTTGATTCTCATGATCATCATAGGGCTGCTCCTCTACCACCGAGGTAGATAGATTTCATCTTGATGTCATCCAGTTCCTACAATGAACATGTCATAGCCAACATACACCTCAGGGTTCCATATGGCTAGGAGACCGAGTAATGGTGTAGTCAAACTATAACACCCTCAAGGTGAACTGCCGATGCATCTCAGGTCAAAGAACCAGACACACTACTACAGCATCGAGTCAGTCATCGACGAGAAGGTAGACTCCCTAATGACTACTCGAGGTGGTCACGCTCAGTGCCCTCGTTCTCTAACGAGTATCTATACTCTCACTCCAGTGTCTCCACACCGTAGACTTAAGACTCATCTACTGAAGAGAAGCGATTGTACACCAACCTTCTGGATCAATCACCATCCTCATGATGATCCTATGGTCGGGAGCAATTTATGAGTTAATAATGATTATTCATGTCTTAAATTTTCAACACTTGAAAATATGAATTATCATTGCCATTAACTCAAAGGATGTATCACAGACACTAAATACACATATGTGATAGAAAATAACCCATTTATTGCTTTTAGTCAAAATTACAATTTTGCCCCTAGAAGTGTATTACAAGTGTCAGCCAATTCTGGCTTCTAGGGCACATATATCTAACAATTAAGTGAGTCCAAACATATTTGGCTCAGTCGAGATAAACTTTAATGATTGTTAAAGGAGAACATTAGGCTTAATCATGTGCTAACATGATTTTCTTAAACCTAATTGAATCTTATTCAAATCAATTGAACTGGGTTAATCCAACTGATGATATCCAAATCCAAATCTTTATTTGTGTGATCTAGTTAGGTTCAGTTTCGTATGGTAATGGGATATGTTGCGATCTCTATCATTGACATCATCAAAAAACCTTCCGATGGATCAGAACTTTTTTGATTCAGACAACTAGTATGATCAATCATCCAAATTATTCTAATTGTTCCCAAAATCTATTAGTGAGACATAGCAGCATATGGTGGCAATCCATCAGAACTGAAAGTGAACTTTTTAGTGCAGTTACCTATGTGATTAAGTTTCTCTATCTTGAGCCCTGATCGGATTAGGGTTAAGGTGATCTCGTCAAATCCTAATTTCTGTCATATGAATTAATGATTCATTTTAAGTCCAATGTGAAAACTCTAATAGAAACTCTTTCTATTATTTCACTCTGCCATGGCCATGGGCTTTTGAACTTAAGTCTCATGTTCATTATAGGATAGCTCCTCATCTACCGAGGTAGATAGATCCCATATTGGTGCAATCCAATTCCTACAATGAACATGCTATAGCCAACATACACCTCAAGATTTCGAATGACTAGGAGACTGAGTTATGGTATAGTCAAACTATAATAACCTTAAGGTAAACTGTCGATGCACCTCAGGACAAAGAACTAGACACACTACTGTAGCTTCGAGCCAGTCATCGATGAGAAGGTAGACTTCCTTATGACTACCCAAGGTGGTCACGCTTAATGCCCTCGTTCTCTAATGAGTATCTGTACTCTCACTTCGGTGTCTCTACACTGTAGATTCAAGACTCATCTATCCAAAAGAAGCGATCGTACACCAACCTTTCAGATCAATCACCATCCTATTGATGATCCTATGGTCGTGAGCATTTTATGAGTTAATAATGAAAATTCATATCTTAAATTTTCAACTCTTGAAAATATGAACTATCATTACCATTAACTCAAGGGATGTATCACAGACACTTTCAAATACACACCATGATAAAAAATAACCCATGTTATTATTTATAGTTAAAATTATAATTTTTTTCTTAGAAGTGTATTATAAGTGTCAGCCAATCTAGCTTCTAGGGCACATATATCTAATAAACTCCCACTTGACCTAAATTCATTTAGCTAAAAATCTAAGTTCCATCTTCTCAAGGTGGGCTTCGATCTTCTGCTGGCCCAACGACTTTGTGAGGAGGTCTGCGGCATTATCTACAGAGTCGACTCTCTTGACCTTGACATAACCTTTCTCAAGGTAATCGTGGATGAGGTAGTATTACCGCTCAATGTGCTTGGATTTTTGGTGAGCCCTCGGCTCCTTAGCAAGAGCTATGGTACCATTATTGTTGCAGTACAGAGGAGTGGCATCTGATGGCACCACTTTGATCTCTATGGAGAACTTCTTGTACCAGAATGCCTCCTTTGCAGCTTCTGATGCAGTAATGCACTCTGCTTCTATGGTGGAATCTGCTATCACTATCTGCTTGGAACTCTTCAAACTAATAGCACCATGATTACACACAAATAGACTTCCAGATGTCGACTTTCGATCATTTATATCGAACATAAAATCCAAGTCTGTATACCCCTGGACTTGGAGTTCTCCATTACCAAAAACCAACATCATATCCTTAGTTCTTCTCAAGTACTTAAGGATACATTTCATAGAAGTCCAGTGTTTTTCACTTGGATTTGACTGATATCTGCTTATGACACTCACAGCATGGACTATATCAAATCGTATAAATAACATGGCATACATGAGGCTCCCTATTGCTGAAGCATAAGGGATCTTGCTCATGCATTCAATTTCCTTAGGTGCGTTGGGATACATTTTCTTGGAGAGATGAATGCCATGTCTGAAGGGTACCAATCCCCTCTTGGAGTTTTCCATGCTAAACCTCTTTAGCACTTCCTCTATATACATCTTCTATGAAAGACATAGCATCCTATTCGATCTATCTCTATAGATCTTAATTCCTAGAATAAAGGTTACTTCTCCTAGGTCTTTCATGAAGAATTCTTTTGATAACCACATTTTAACTATGGTCAACATGAAAATATCATTCTCAATAAGGAGGATATAATCTACGTACAGTACGAGGAAGACAATAGTGCTCCAACTGATCTTTTTGAAAATACATGATTCCCCCTCGTTCTTGATGAAACCAAATAATTTGATCACATCATTAAAATAAGTATTTCAGCTTGAGATGCTTGCTTAAGTCCATATATAGACCTTTGCAGCTTGCATACTTTGTAATCAACATCACTGGATGTGAAACCTGGTGGCTGTTCCATATAGATATCTTCCTCAAGGTATCCATTTACAAACACCATTTTCACGTTCATTTGCCATATTTCATAATCGAAATAGACTGCAACAGCAAGCAATGTGCGGATGGATTTTAGCATGGCTACTAGCGAAAAGGCATCCTAATAGTTAATTCCTTCGTACTGACTATATTCTTTTGCCACTAATCTAGCTTTAAATGTCTCTACATTTTCATTTGCACCAATCTTTCTCTTATTGATCCATTTACATCCAATAGGTACTATACCTTCTGGTGGATCTACCAAGATCCAGACTTAGTTTGAGTGCATCGAGTCAATTTCTGACTTCATTGCCTCTAACCATTTTTTGGAGTCGTTATCCGATATCGCCTCATCATAGATTTTGGGATCATCACCATGAACCCCATTATCTATGAGGAATATTTTTTCTACTTCCTCTGAAATAGTACCTAAGTACCTCTCGGGAGGATGGAAAATTCTTTTCAATCTACGAGGTGGAGGAGGTTGTGATTGTATTGGCTCCACTTGATTTGGTTCTATAGGGTCCTTAGCTCATTGCACTTATGAGATTTTCTCCTCGAGCTTGATCTGCTTTCCAATGCCACCATCTTGAATAAACTTATTTCCAAGAAAGATGGCATGCCGACTCATAATCACATTATGGTCTTCTAGAATGTATAAATAATATCCTAATGACTCTTTAGGATATCCTATGAATCGAGCTCTAAAGGACCTATAGTCTAACTTATCCACTTATTATCTTTTGACATGATCCAGACAATCCCAAATTCTGAGATGACTCAGACTTGGTTTCTTACCATGCCATATCTCATACGGTATGGTAGGAATGGTTTTGGAGGAAACCCTATTCGGTAAATATATAGCAGTTAATAGACTATGTCCCCAAAAAAAATTGAGAAGGTCTATGGAGCTCATCATGGATCAGACCATATTTAATAGGGTCCGATTCCTCCGTTCTAAAATTCCATTGAGTTGAGGAGTTCCAGGTGGAGTCCATTGAGTGACTATGCCATTTTGCTTGAGATAGTCCAAAAATTCTCGACTAAGGTATTCACCTCCTCGATCTGATCGAAGAACCTTAATGAGTTTTTCAGTTTGCTTTTCAACTTCATGTTTGAATTTCTTAAACTTTTTAAAGGCTTCAAACTTATGTCTCATAAGATACACATATCCATACCGAGATAAATTATCGGTAAAGGTTATGAAGTAGTCAAAGTTCCCTTTAGCCGGCACATCAAATGGACCGCACACATCAGTATGTACTAGGGCAAGTAGTTCCATGGCCCTTTTCCCATGTCCTACAAAAGGGAGCTTAGTCATTTTGCCATGAAGACATGATTCACAAATTGAATATGTCTCAGAAGTCAACGGACTCAATAGCTCGATTTTCTCTAATTTGTTAATCCTATCTTCTGCTATATGACCTGGCCTTAGGTGCCATAGATACCTATTATTTGGACTATCCCTAGAACATTTTGATCTTATGGCATTTACATTTTGCTTGATATTAAAGATAGATACATCAATATGTAACTGCTAGGGACCGTTAATAAGAAAATCACTTGCAATTTTATTTCTTTCATAAAGAATATTACAATGGTCCTTAAGAGAACTAATTGCATAGCCTTCTTGTGCTAAACATGAAATAGAAATTAAATTCCTGCTTGCAGTAGGCACATAATAACAATCCTTAAGTATTAAATCTAAGCTAGATAGTAGTCGAAGAGGGTTGGTTCCCACAACTACAGCAGCAATCCTTGCTCCATTTTCGATGCGTAGGATCATCTCACCATCCCTTAACCTCCTGCAATCCTCAAGATCCTGCATGGAAGTACACAAATGAGCACTAGAACCAGAGTCAAGCACTCAATTGGATGTAAAAAAAATCATAAGGTTAGATTCAATAACGAGCATACCTCTAGAATGAAGGGAAATCCTGAATTTCCCGGATTAGGTTCGTTCAGATCTAATTAGATCGAGAGGCATATTTCAAAAATCATCTCTTAGATCCTAATCAGATCTGACACTTTTAAGATTTAATTTTATAATCTGATAAATAAAAAAATTAAATTAAATTAAATCTAATTAATTTTACCTTGATTCTGGATAATCTAATCACCCATTGATTATCTTGCTGAAACCCTGAGGTTCTGGATCTAGCCATGCAGGCACCTGGCCTCTACCGGTGTTCACTTAGGCTGGATCAAGAGATCTTCACCTTCTCTTTCTTTTCTCCAAAAATTAGATCTGGATCTAATTTAGAGGATCTTCAATACTCCTTCTGAAGATCACCCATCGTCTCTGCAGCAGCGCTGCCTTCTTCCTTTTTCGTCAGCCTTTTCTTACCTGACTTGCACTAGTCTGAAGCCCAACTGCCTTGGGCATGGAGAGGAGAGAAAAGATCAGAAAGGTGGCATGGAGGAGGGAGAGGAGCAGCCTTGGGGCATGGCTAGGAGAGAAGTCTATAAAAGTGGGCACAGATATGTCTTTATATAGATCCTGCTGTGCCACATCACCCTAGCCAATCACGTTGCTTCATTCAATCAGATCTAAATCTGATTGATGGGATGACATCATCTGATCCAATCAGATGAGAGACCCATAGATTCATCCTAAGGTGGTGCCTAAGATTGGTCAAAGTCTATAGGTGAGGGTCACCTAGTTTGAATCCAAGAAGCAACCTGGAGTCCCATCCGTATGGGACTCTAGGCATCCCTATCCATGGGCGCATGCCATCTTAGGCGTGTGCCCCCTTCTTTCCAAAATCTAGCAAGGGAACAATCCTCTATCTTCTCTCCAATAAGTGCATCACACATGGGCAAATGTCCAAGGGTCAAAAGTCAACGTTTGACCAAAGTCAAAGAACAAGAATTAGCATGTGATGAAAAGTGGCAGGAGTTATCTCAAATTTATCTCATAAATTAAGACAACCCTTTTCTGACCTGAACAAGCTCCAGTCAGACTAGATAAAGGTACCTGAGTGAGCATAAACTCATTTGGCTCAGTCGAGATAACTTTTTATGATAGAAAAAGAAGAACGTTAGGTTCAATCGAGTGCTAGCACGATTTCCTTGAACCTAATTGAATCTCATTCAAATCAATTGAACTAGGATTAGTTCAATTGATGATCACCAGATTCAAACCCTTGTTTGTGTGACCCAGTTAGGTTCAGTTCTGTATGGTAATGGGATATGTCATGATCTCTATCATCGACATCATCGAAACTCCTTTCGATGGATCAGAACTCTTCTGATTCAAACAGCTTAGAATGATCGATCATCTAAATCATTCTAATTGCTCCCAAAATCCACCAGTGACACCTAGCAGTATATGGTGGCAACCCATCAGAGCTGAAATGCGAACCTCTTGGTGCAGCTACCTGTGTGATTAAGTTCTTCTATCTTGAGCCCCGATCAGATTAGGGTTAAGGTGAACTCGTCAAACCCTAGTTTCTATCATATGATGTAATCATTCGATTCAAGTCCGATGTGAAAATCTAAATAGAAACTCTTTCTATTATTTCACTCTCTACCATGGCCATGGGCTTCTGGACTTGATTCTCATGATCATCATAGGGCTGCTCCTCATACCACCGAGGTAGATAGATTCCATCTTGATGCAATCCAGTTCCTACAATGAACATGCTATAGCCAACATACACCTCAGGATTCCGAATGGCTAGGAGACCGAGTAATGGTGTAGTCAAACTATAACACCCTCAAGGTGAACTGCCGATGCACCTCAGGTCAAAGAACCAGACACACTACTGCAGCATCGAGTCAGTCATTGACGAGAAGGTAGACTTCCTAATGACTACTCGAGGTGGTCACGCTCAGTGCCCTCGTTCTCTAACGAGTACCTGTACTCTCGCTCCGGTGTCTCCTACACCATAGACTCAAGACTCATCTACTAAAGAGAAGCGATTGTACACCAACCTTCTGGATCAATCACCATCCTCGTGATGATCCTATGGTCGGGAGCATTTTATGAGTTAATAATGATTATTCATGTCTTAAATTTTCAACTCTTGAAAATATGAATTATCATTACCATTAACTCAAAGGATGTATCACAGACACTAAATACACATATGTGATAGAAAATAACCCATTTTATTTATTTATAGTCAAAATTATAATTTTGCCCCTAGAAGTGTATTACAAGTGTCAGCCAATTCTGGCTTCTAGGGCACATATATCTAACAATCTCCCACTTGTCCTAAAGCCAATTGGCTACAAGTCTAAGTCCCATCTTCTCAAGGTGGGCTTCGATCTTCTGCTGGCCCAACGGCTTTGTAAGTGGGTCTGCCACATTATCTGTGGAGTTGACTCTCTTGACCTCGACGTAACCCTTCTCGAGGTAATCACGGATGAGATGGTATCGCCGCTCAATGTGCTTGGATTTTTGGTGAGACCTCGGCTCCTTAGCAAGGGCTATGGCGCCATTATTGTCGCAGTATAGAGGAATGGCATCTGATGGCATTACTCCTGATTCTGTGCAGCAAACTTCTTATACCAGAATGCTTCCTTCGCAGCCTCTGATGCAGCTATATATTCTGCTTCCATGGTGGAATCTGCTATCACAGTTTGCTTGGAACTCTTCCAGCTGACAGCTCCACCATTGCACACAAACAGACTCCCAGATGTCGACTTTCGATCATCTATATCGGACATGAAGTCCGAGTCTGTGTATCCCTGGACTTGGAGTTCTCCATTACCAAAGACCAACATCATATCCTTAGTTCTTCTCAAGTACTTAAGGATACATTTCACAGAAGTCCAGTGTTCTTCACCTGGATTTGACTGATATCTGCTTGTGACACTCACAGCATGGGCTATATCAGGTCGTGTACATAGCATGGCATACATGAGGCTCCCTATTGCAGAAGCATAAGGGATCTTGCTCATGCGTTCTATTTCCTCAGGTGTGCTAGGGCACATCTTCTTGGAAAGATGAATACCATGTCTGAAGGGTATTAATCCCCTCTTAGAGTTTTCCATACTAAACCTCTTTAGTCCTTCCTCTATGTACATCTTCTGTGAAAGTCCTAGCATCCTATTCGGTCTATCCCTATAGACCTTAATTCCTAGAATAAAGGATGCTTCACCTAGGTCTTTCATGGAGAATTCCTTAGACAACCATATTTTGACTGATGTCAACATGGGAATATCATTCCCAATAAGGAGGATGTCATCCACGTACAATACGAGGAAGACAACAGCGCTCCCACTGACCTTTTTGAAGACACATGGTTCCTCTTCATTTTTGATGAAACCAAACATTTTGATCACATCATTGAAACGAGTGTTCCAGCTCCGAGATGCTTGCTTAAGTCCATATATGGACCTTTGCAGCTTGCAAACCTTGTGATCAGTATCACTGGATGTGAAACCTAGCGGCTGTTCCATATAGATATCTTCCTCAAGATATCCATTTAGGAATGCCATTTTCACGTCCATTTGCCATATTTCATAATCGAAATAGGCTGCAATAGCAAGCAATGTGCGGATGGATTTTAGCATAGCTACTGGGGAAAAGGTATCCTGATAGTCAATGCCTTCACGTTGACTATAACCTTTTGCCACTAATCTAGCCTTGAATGTCTCCACATTCCCATCTGCACCAATCTTTCTCTTGAAGATCCATTTACACCCAATAGGTACTATACCTTCTGGATGGATCTACCAAGGTCCAGACTTGGTTTGAGTGCATCGAGTCAATTTCTGACTTCATTGCCTCTAAGCCATTTTTCAGAGTCGATATCTGATATCGCCTCGTTGTAGGATTTTGGGAAATCATCACCATGAGCACCATTACCTATGAGGAACATTTCCTCTATGTCCTCTGAAATAAGTACCTAAGTACCTTCTCAGGGGGACGGGAAAATCCTTTCCGATCTATGAGGTGGAGGAGGTAGTGTATGGATTGGCTTAACCTAATTTGGTTCCATTTGGTCCTTAGCTTGTTGCTCTTATGAGACTTTCTCATCGAGCTTGATCTGCTTTCCAATGCCGCTAACTTGAAAAAACTATTTTTTAAGAAAGATGGCATGTCGACTCATAATCACATTTTGATCTTCTGGAATGTAGAAATAATATCCTAATGACTCTTTAGGATATCCTATGAATCGAGCTCTAAAGGACCTAAAGTCTAACTTGTCCGCTTGTTGTCTTTTGATATGAGTCGGACAACCTCAAATTCTGAGATGAGTCAGACTTGATTTCTTACCATGCCATATCTCATACGGTGTGATAGGAATGGTTTTAGAAAGAACCCTATTCAGTAAGTATATTGCAGTTAACAAACAGTATCCCCAAAGAAAATTAGGGAGGTCTGTGAAGCTCATCATGGATCAGACCATATCTAATAGGGTTCGGTTCCTCCATTCTGAAACCCCATTGAGTTGAGGTATTCCTGGTGGAGTCCATTGAGAGACTATGCCATTTTTCTTGAGATAGTCCAGGAATTTTTGACTAAGGTATTCACCTCCTCGATTTGATCGAAGAATCTTAATGGGTTTTCTAATTTGCTTTTTTACTTCATGTTTGAATTCTTTGAACTTTTCAAATACTTCAGACTTGTGTCTCATAAGATACACATACCCATACCTTGATAAATCATCGATAAAGATTATGAAGTAAACTAAATTGCCTTTATCTGGCACATCGAATGGGCCGCACACATCTGTATGTACTAGGGTAAGAAGATCTATGGCCCTTTTCCCATGTTCTACAAAAGGAAGCTTAGTCATTTTGCCATGAAGACAGGATTCATAAATTGGATATGACTCGAAAGTCAACGAACTCAATAGCCCAATTTTTTCAAATTTGTTAACCCTATCTTCTGCTATATGACCTAATCTTAGGTGCCATAGATACCTATCATTAGGACTATCCCTAGGACATTTTGATTTTATGGCATTCACATTTTGCTCGAAGTTAAAAATAGATACATCAACATGTAACTGATAAAGACTGTTAATAAGAAAATCATTTGCAATTTTATTTCTTTCATAAAGAATGTTACAATGGTCCTTAAGAAAACTAATTAATGTTACAATGGTCCTTAAGAAAACTAATTACATAGCCTTCTAATGAAAGACAAGAAACAGAAATCAAATTCCTGCTTGCTGCAGGCACATAATAGCAGTCTTTTAATACTAAGTCTAAACCAGATGGTACTCGAAGAAGATATGTTCCCACGGTCATGATAGCAACTCTTGATCCATTTTCGATGCGTAGGATCATCTCACCATCCCTCAGCCTCCTGCTATCCTCAAGACCCTTCATAGAAGTGCACAAGTGAGCACTAGAACCAGAGTCAAGCACCCAACTGGATGCAGAAGAAATCGTAAGGTTAGACTCAATAACGAGCATTCCTCCAGAAGGACCTGACTCCTTCTTTAGGGTGGCCAGGTAATTTGGATAATTCCACTTCCAGTGGCTGTCATTGTTGCAATGAAAATACTTTCCTTTGTCAGTGGCCTTCCTTTTTAGCTCTGCCTTTTTCTTCTTTCCTTCTTCTACTTTCTACTTTTTCACAGACTTCTTCTTTCCAAAAGACTTTCTCTTGAAAGAAGTCTGTTCCATAGCAAGTACTGAGCTTTTAGAATCTTTCATAGAAAGCTCAGCAGTAACCAGTATGTGTTAGATATATGTGTCCTAGAAGCCAGAATTGGCTGACACTTATAATACACTTCTAGGGACAAAATTATAATTTTGATTATAATCAACAAAATAGATTATTTTCTATCATATATGTGTATTTAGTGTTTGTGATACATCCTTTGAGTTAATGGTAATGATAATTCATATTTTCAAGAGTTGAAAATTTAAGACATGAATAATCATTATTAACTCATAAAATGCTCCCGACCATAGGATCATCTTGAGGATGGTGATTGAATCGAAAGATTGGTGTATAATTGCTTCTCTTTAGTAGATGAGTCTTGAGTCTATGGTGTGGAGACATCGGAGTGAGAGTATAGGTACTCGTTAGAGAACGAGGGCACTGAGCGTGACCACCTCGAGTAGTCATTAGGAAGTCTACCTTCTCATCAATGACTGACTCGATGCTGCAGTGGTGTGTCTGGTTCTTTGACCTGAGGTGCATCAAAAGTTCACCTTGAGGGTGTTACAGTTTGACGACACCATAACTCGGTCTCCTAGCCATTCGAAACCTTGAGGTGTATGTTGGCTATAGCATGTTCATTGTAGGAACTGGATTGCATCAAGATGGAATCTATCTTACCTCGTGGTAGAGGAGCAGCCCTATTGATGATCATGAGAATCAAGTTTAGAAGCCCATGGCATGGCAGAGTGAAATAATAGAAAGAGTTTCTATTTAGATTTTCACATCAAACTTGAATCGAATGGTTACATGATATGACCGAAACTAGGGTTTGACGAGTTCACCTTAACCCTAATCTGATCGAAGCTCAAGATAGAAGAACTTAATCACATAGGTAGCTCACCAAGAGGTCGCATTCAGCTCTGATGGGTTGCCACCATATACTGCTAGTCACTGGTGGATTTTGGGAGCATTAGAATGATTTAGATGATCGATTATTCTAGCTGTTCGAATTAGAAGAGTTCTGATCCATCAAAAGAAGTTTCGATGATGTTGATGATAGAGATCTATGACATATCCATTACCATACAGAAACTGAACCTAACTGGGTCACCAATCTCTCTCTTTTTTT